>JARFJB010001964.1:1407500-1457500 GCA_036346205.1 Vesta saturnalis | reverse complement strand
TGTGTTTGTGTGTTTGTGTGTTTGTGTGTTTGTGTGTTTGTGTGTTTCTGTGTTTGTGTGTTTGTGTGTTTGTTTGTTTGTGTGTTGTGTGTGTTTGTGTGTTGTGTGTTTGTGTGTTTGTGTGTTTGTGTGTTTGTGTGTTTGTGTGTTTGTGCGTTTGTGTGTTTGTGTGTTTGTGTGTTTGTGTGTTTGTGTTTGTGTGTTTGTGTGTTTGTGTTTGTGTGTTTGTGTATTTGTGTGTTTGTGTGGTTGTGTTGGTGTGTTCTTTTGTTGGTGTGTACGTGTGTTCGTGTGTTCGTGTGTTCGTGTGTTGGTGTGTTCGTGTGTTCGTCTGTTCGTGTGTTCGTGTGTTCGTGTGTTCGTGTCTTCGTGTGTTCGTGTGTTCGTGTGTTCGTGTGTTCGTGTGTTCGTGTGTTCGTGTGTTCGTGTGTTCGTGTGTTCTTGTGTTCGCGTGTTTGCGTGTTTGTGTGTTTATGTGTTGTGTGTTTGTGTGTTTGTGTGTTTGTGTTTGTGTGTTTGTGTGTTTGTGTGTTTGTGTGTTGTGTGTTTGTGTGTTTGTGTGTTTGTGTGTTTGTGTGTTTGTGTGTTTGTGTGTTTGCGTGTTTGTGTGTTTGTGTGTTTGTGTGTTTGTGTGTTTGTGTGTTTGTGTGTTTGTGTGTTTGTGTGTTTGTGTGTTTGTGTGTTTGTGATTTGTGTGTTTGTGTGTTTGTGTTTGTGTGTTTGTGTGTTTGTGTGCTTGTGTGTTTGTGTGCTTGTGCGTTTGTGTGTTTGTGTGTTTGTGTGTTTGTGTGTTTGTGTTTGTGTGTTTGTGTGTCTGTTGTGTGTTTGTGTGTTTGTGTTTGTGTGTTTGTGTGTTTGTGTGTTTGTGTGTTTTGTGTGTTTGTGTGTTTGTGTGTTTGTGTGTTTTAAACGTTTGTTTACATAGATTATTGTTTTTGTTTTTACGTTACCAATTTTCGTAATGAACTTATTATAAAAGAGGTTGCATAATTGTCCTAAAAAAATGTTATTGAAATTATTTCATTGCTTTTACTACCATTTGTAGGTTGGAGGATTGTGTGGTGTTCCACACCAGATATTTTAAACATGTTTAATATCGTCTAGTTAAGTTGATCGAGAAGTTACCGCAGTTATTAAAAAACATAAGAAACAGTAATTTCTCACATTAAAGATATATACCTAAATTACTTCAGTTAATGACGAATGTGTAATTAATAAATCTTCACATATTCTAGATATATTGGTGGACAACCCAACTTTTTATATTTTATTACAATAAAATTTGAGTTCTTATATCGGTGAAAATACATAATAAAAGTGCACTAATTGAGAAATAAAACATTCACAACATACTAAACAGAAACGTATTCTAATTTTGAAGTACGTCTTCTTTATAATCCTAGCACTAACACAAAAGGACTTGAACTTTGCAAATCCTTGGATTTGTAGTAAGAATTTTATTTGTAAATGGAATATTTTTTTTAAAGAGAGAAACGTCAATTCAAATTTTCGTGTATACTGCAATACTTGTATAAGTCCATTACATAAGTGTAGAAGTTATTCAACACCTTTAAACTACTCAGTTTACAATGCGTCGTCGTCTATCGATAGCAACGACCCCAAAGCCAAAGTGTTATAGCAGAGGGAAACGGAGTGCTGTACGAAATGGAATTTGAAATTTTTGAGGCCCCAGAGTGGTGTAAAAATACACTTCTAAGAGGGTAAAAACGTCGTTTTCTTTTTATCGCATTACTGAAAATATACTGAAGGTGACAAGTGCTGCAATGAAGTTACGTGTTATGGAATTTTATATCCATTTTTATATCCACGAAAGTGGGATTAAAATTTCTTGATGGTGACAGCGTAATTTAAATATATCAAGTTTTATGCTTAAGCATTTTCTTTAATATCGCTGACGCTATAACAGCCACTAACTACATTTTCATGATGTATTTCATACATACTATAAACAATAAAATTTTCAAACAGTAGCGAGATAAGGCTGCGTTAAATAAAAAATGCAACCTCATTAAAATGTTATTTCAAAAGCGTGAGATTAAATAAAGTTGTAAAACAACCACACTAACATTTCGTACTGACAATATTTACTCACCTTTGTAGGTGAGATTTGTCAGAATTCCCACAAAGGCCACTTGATGCTTGTTTGGGATTGGATTACGATTTTCCTTGATCCTAATTCTCCAAATGACGGGGTTTATCCGCACGTCAATTCGTTACAAAGAATGACAGAATTCTACAACTGAAAGTTTGGAAACACATTTTATTTAACCGTTTCTAATGTTTTGCTTTTTATTTACAATCAAGAAAATCATAAGCTCAATTTATTTTAGTTTGGATTGCTGACGTTCATAAATTTTGATTATTTAATCCAGTGTTCAGCAGTTTTTTTTTGTAACTGATGTTGTTTATGGCAGTTCATTCACAAAAGCGATAAATACAAAATCTCTGGGGTAAAGGTAAAATGACACGTGTCAAAAACCGGCATGCTAAAGCATGACAGCCGGAAAATACGCAGTCAAAGTAAAATATAGGAGAAAATCTTCAAAGCAACCTCGTCAACGCCACTTGCACGTGCAAATCCAGTCAAGTTGTTGAAAACTTGCTTATTTACCACCTTTCGGGTATTTATATCGTCCTGAGCTTTCCATTTGATGCAAAATTGAACTACCTAACCCTCACTTCCTTTTTATGAAGGCTATAAAGAGTATGTATACAAAGTATTTGCTTTTAGGACTTTATTCTCTACACGTATGTTTACCTAATTCGCTTATACATAATTTTACATCAAAGGAAAGTCTGATAAATTGTATTTTTGCACAAAAATGAATATATGAGAGTTTTCCACAAACATATTCTCGATTATAGTTTTGAACTCTGCGGTATACAAAAATATAAGGAAGTATTTAAAGAATTGAAAAGGTTACGAAATATTACATAATTACTACAAGGTTTATGACTTGTTACAGTCGAAATATAATTGGAGTGTGTTTTTATTAGTCCGTGCTCGATTTACAACTAAACGCAATCTCTATCTAGTTTTGAAACTCGGGTAATTCGAAACAAGCATTTTAGAACATTCTGTCCATAAATCTAGTCTATGATTCTAGGGAAGATAACTGTTAACGAGTATGCAGAAAATATTTTAAGTTTTAAATTTCTTCCAGATTTATGTCAAATGGGCTCATAATTGTTTCGGCTATCATACAATTAACCAGCGGCGTACAAAGGGTGTATTCCTTCCTAAGAGCCCAAACCTTCCATATTATTTTACGCTTATTCTTATTAATCCTTAAAAAATCAAAGCGTTACTTAAATGTACCAAGGAAAAACAAATTTATTTCGTTGAATAAATGTTTTTTGGCTTTTTCTGATTTTCAGTTTTCTTAATTAATGTATTATCCGCAAAGACTTATGGAACAACCTAGCAATACAAAAGTATGCCGGAAAGTTTTCGCCCGTTTTTAATGAAAAAACAAATGATTTTTAAGAAAATGGAAAAACGTTTGTCTTTTGAGCCAAACAACGCATTGAACATTTTTCGACTTCTTCGAAATTTTCAAAGTGCTGTTCAACCAGACAGATATGGAGAGTACGGCGGGTGCGATAATACGTCCCATTCAAGTGATTTCAATGCGTCTTTCACCAGTTTTTCTGTGTGTGAAGGTGGATTGTCATGAAACAAAATCACTTAACCGTGTCTTCGGGCCCATTCTGGATGGTTTTTCGATCAACGCATGGTTCAAATTGATTATTTGTTGTTTGTAGTGATCAGTATTAACTGTTTCACCCGGTTCCAGAAGTTCATAATACACACGCACCCTAATCCAACCAAACACAGAGCATTGTCTTCTTTCCGAAGCGATCAGCGCTTGGAGTCGATGGGCTAGCTTGGCCAGGCGGAGCCACGATTTTTACGTTTTGGATTTTAGAAATAAATCTATTTTTCATCACCCGTCACAATCCGACTCAAAAATTACTTCCTTTCGTACCGTTGAAGAAACATTTCTCAAATGGTTTTTCGTTTTTCCATTTGCCTGTCATTCAGTTTATGTGGCACCCATCTTCTCAGTTTTTGGATCTTTAACATTGCTCGTAAGCGGTCGCTAATCGTTTTTTGTGCCACATTTAACGTTTCTGTCAATTGTTTTTGAGTTTAGGTTGGGTCTTCATCCAATGACTCCTGCAATTCCGTATCCACAAATGTTTTTGGTCTACCCGAACGTTTACTGTGTGTCAAATCAAAATCACCACTTTTAAATTTTCGAAACTACGCCTCACATGTTTCTATCTTGGAGCATGCTCTCTTTAAGTTTCTTCCAGAAAACGATGACCTTCAACAGCCTTTTTGCATGCCGTTTTTCAGGCACGAAATGACATATTCATAGAGTTATAACACTATGGCGCTATTATTTAGGCGCAATGAAACTTTGTTGTTTTTGGTGCTTAATGACAGTAGAATAAAATGGCATATATGCCAAATCATTTTATTCCATACTTACGGCTTGCGGCATCTGTTAGAAAAACCAGTAAGGATTTTTCGGTACAGATGATAAAAGCAAATCCAATATGTTATTAATTGAACAAAACAATTAAACGTTCTATTCAAATTCGATATTCTTCAGAGGGCAGGGGCTTAATCTTTTCGGTTCAGTAAAGGTAAATAAAAATGAACTATTGCGTACTCCTAAAATGCATTGTATTCATAAATTCGTTGGGAAACCGAACGTACCGAGAGTAGACCAGAATAGAATACTGAAACGGATGCTAAGAGTTAAGAAATTGAGGCAATAATTAAAAAGGAATTTCACAACATTCTAGAGACTAGAATTCCATGATAATTAATCATCTTATATTAATAAGTAATAGCGACAAGCGACTGGATATATGACTCATCGTTGAATCAGAGAGATCACGTCTAGATGTTTCTATTTTTGTAATTATTTAGAACATCTGCATTTCCTATATAAAGTAAACGCTAAGTTGAGGGAATCAGCTTCCGTCTCATACGAGTTTCACATATCACAGTGCGTTTTAATATACAGGACCCCGGTCCAAGGTGTGTTTAAAAAATGCGGTGGCGGACTAATATTATTCGTATTCGTTCATAAGACATTGTTTTATTATTAATTTTTATTCACTAGTTTTTTTTAGTTCGTTTGTTAAATAGACAATTTATAGTGTAATTAGCTTAGTGAACTATGCAAGTATGAGTAATTTAAGTTTCTTGGCAAATTTCTTAAAAAGAAGTAAATTTGATGAAAATGAAGCAGTGACATCAAGCTCATTTGCTGGTGCCGCAGAGGCAGACGAATCTAATAAAAATGAAAAAGTCAGTCACAGTAGTAATACTAACAATACTGCCATCAGTGCCATCCACAGCCAGCATTTACAGAACTGGAAAGATATTGGAAATTTTCTAAACAAATCCGTTCCGGAAAAACTAAATACAATAGAATCGCTCTGAGTTCCACCACCATCATACACGTTCCATTTAATTGATAGGTTTAAAAATAAAGTACTGAAACTGTGGTTTCAACATAAGTGGCTGACAGTTTAACTAGCTTTGTTATTCCGATAAAGAAGAAGGCGTATTCTGTAAATACTGTGTATTCTTTGCTACAACTAGAGGTGTTGGGGGCCAGGCTGTGGGCGCCTTGCTTAAATTAAAAATGGATAACTGGAAAAAAGCCAAGGAAGTGAGTGTTTAAGGTGTTTTTAAGAAACCGCTCACTGATACTCATAAGACGGGTTCACGATTTTATATTCTTGTTATTGCTGCAAATAAATGAACTACTCTGTTTTTGTACGTATGGAGCTTTAGTCTTGCGTGAATAACTTAGCTAAAAAGTCGTTTGTGAACAATTTCTCTAATTTTGTTTACATTTGTAGATATTCAATGCTCATCAAAGCAATAAATTTCATAAAATAATAGAAGCAATACTAGTTTGTGGACAGCAAGAAATGTCCATTCGGGGGCACAGAGATTTTGGGGAACTTAAAATAGGTGATAATTCTGCAAAACGAAAGCTTCGTGCAATTTTAAAATACACAGCTAAGGGTGATAAATTATTAAGAGAGACATTAGAAACATCAAGCAAAAGAGAGACATATATTAGACCAAAATAGAATTATAGACAGCATAAACCAGTATTATAATAAATAAACTTATAACAAAAGTAAATGAGGTGGGGGCGTTTTCTGTTTCAGTAAATACAAAATTCGTAAAGACTTCTTACAATTTGTTGTGGCTGAAAATTTAACAGGCGAGAGTTTGTCAAAATTAAATATTAACAGTTTGGATGATTTTGCATTAGATTTAAATAACCTTGTGGGTCAGGGATATAACGGAACGAGTAATATGGCAGGAAAATTTAATAGCGTTCAGGCGCTGAGTCTGTGTCTGTCTGTCTGTCTGCCTGTCTGTCTGTCTGTCTGTCTGTCTGTCTGTCTGTCTGTCTGTCTGTCTGTCAGTCTGTCAGTCTGTCTGTCTGTCTGTCTGTCTGTCTGTCTGTCTGTCTGTCTGTCTGTCTGTCTGTCTGTCTGCCTGTCTGTCTGTCTGTCCGTCCGTCGGTCCGCCCGTCCGTCCGTCCGTCCGTCCGTCCGTCGTCCGTATGTCCGTCCGTCCGTCCGTCCGTCCGTGCGTCCGTCCGTCCGTCCGTCCGTCCGTGCGTCCGTCCTTCCGTCCGTCCGTCCGTCCGTCCGTCTGTCTGTCTGCGTGTCTGTCTGTCTGCGAGTCTGCGTGTCTACGTGTCTGCGTGTCTGCGTGTCTGCGTGTCTGTGTGTCTGCGTGTCTGCGTGTCTGCGTGTCTGCGTGTCTGCGTGTCTGCGTGCGCGTGCGCGTGCGCGTGCGTGTGCGTGTGCGTGTGCGTGTCCGTGTGCGTGCGCGTGTGCGTGTGCGTATGCGTGTGCATGTGCGTGTGCGTGTGCGTGTGCGGGTGCGCGTGCGCGTGCGCGTGCGCTTGCGCGTTCGCGTGCGCGTGCGCGTGCGATTGCGCGTTCGCGTTCGCGTGCGCGTGCGCGTGCGCGTGCGCTTGCGCGTGCGCGTGCGCGTGTGCGTGTGTGTGTGAGTGGGTGTGTGTCGGTGCTTGTGCGAGTGTATGTGCGTGTGATTAAAATGTTTTCACAAATAAAGGTACTTTACAGAAGACTTTAAGTGCGGGGTGGCCAATCAATACAACACACCAGCCACATCTCGGAAACTTATCACACAATTCGCCATATTTGAGGGTAAAAATGGAGAATTCCTGAAAATTATTTTCAATGTTTAGGGCTTGCGCATTCGTGATAAAAAAGAAAGGATTTCTATTTTCCTTCAAATTTACCTAATTTACTTTATTGAATTCTATATAAAGTTTAGAAAATCTTTCGTTTATGTGATTTTGTTTATCTTTTCAGATAAGCTACGAAGTGGGGACAAACTTCGTTATAAAGAATCGCATGTAGCTTCGAAACGCCTTAACCTATATTGATGAGTTTTGTGTCATCGAAGTAGTACGTGAATGTAACAACTGCAAACTTCAATCTTTGATAGTAACAACGATATCTTTAAAAAATGACTAAAACAATGAAATCGGTACACACAGTACATTTAATATAAGAGTAAGCACGAATAAGTTAGAAATAACCGTTCTGTAACGACTGCGACTTTTTCCTGTATATTTGCTAATGAGAGCTGACGCAGGCATAAGAAGTTATGTCCAATTGAAATTTTTTTAGTTAGCGTTTTAATTCAATTCTAATAATCCATTCATTAAGAAATTAAGTATTCGTGAAATTCAAAATATCAAATTACACTGCCTTTTTGCAATAGAGTCTTTTAAAATGAATACCTAATCTCGTGTAGCTATTTCCGCTAGTACAGTGATATACTACAACCATTGAGTTTACTCAATGCTACAACTCACATACACGTAAATTATTTTCACGGTACATAAATATTACAGTCAAGCACAACACAAATATAATAAGAAGCAAAATGTTCGAATTTCTGATTGAGGGCATTTGTAAATATACTATTGAAATTCAAATGAAAATATTGATTTAATCGTGTGTAATGGCTTAGAGAAAAATCTGAACTCGTCTTTTTTAGTTGCTAAAGATAAGTTTCTGTTTGTTTCAATATTTCAGGTTTATCACATTTATATAGTCCAATAAGAAATGATTACAATATCTCTTTTACTAATTGATAATGGAATTACAAAGCACACTAAATTTCAGACTAAAGCATCAAGTCGTTTTAATTCTCTCTCGGTTAGTTCAATTACTGGAAGGTTGTAGGAATCTTGGGAATCTGTAAATGAGGTCGCGTTGACCACTAACCTAACTTGATTTTCCCGCTAACCGTTTTGGGACTTTAGTGGATTAATTGTAGACTTTAGGGAACGTTTATGGTATAATAGTGGAAGGTATAAAGTACTAAAAGGAATTATATCATCGCAACCACAACGTCGACTCCTTATTTATGAGAATTACATCTCATTTAACACAAGAAAAATAGTTACTTTATTTGTCATAAAACACAAACTGATGTATTACGAAATGAAATTACGTTTATAACACAGATCAAATAGATTGAAGATGTGATAAATATAATAAAATTTCTTATCAATTTAATCTCGATAATCAGCCCTCTCCCCATGTCTAGCGAAGTCTGATGATAAACGACGTACTCGTAGTAATTGCCTTCTAAGTTATGGCTCATGGCGTGTATGAAATATGGTATCGCTCCGCACGCAATTACTGAGGGGTTATTTATCTTCACGAGAGAGACATCGAGAGTTCCCGGGGCGCGGGTTTAAGCGGCCCGTTTCCTCATTCATGGTCTCTTTATCTCCGCCGTTAACCTGAGTGGTAATCACGTACGCCTTGGCTGATAAACGATCTCGTAACTAGCTAGTGGACAATGTGGAATTTGTTTAGAAGAGTTTATCATGTAAGCATCCTGAGCTCGCTACTGATTACGCTTTCGTGATTTATTGCTTAACCTTCCTTGCTACAGGCTGAACATTTTCGAATACGTAAGCGAATTATTTACAGTATGAAAAACTGAGAGAATTGGATAGACATTTATTTATCGTAATAACCTTCTACACCTTGAATTGGTACACTAAGAATGTATACCTGAGTTATTTGTTTAAATGTGACACGAACATATTTTACTGTTGTAGCACAAATTTCATTCGTACATAAATGAATTTTCGAATATATTAGGTGTCCGCTAGAGTTATCCAAATTGGAAAAGTATAGAGAAATAAATTTATCTTTCTTGAACATAAAAGAAAATTGAAAAATGAACAGTGAACGATCTATTTTATGCACTAAATATGTTTTTGAAAAATAAGAATATATGTTTTTCTATAATTTCTCTTAACACACATAAAATACAAACTAATGCATAAGTAAATAGAAAGAAAAACAATTTCATTGTCTTTGTACGAATTATGTACGTAGATATAAATACTAGCATTAATTAACTGCGCTAAGCACTACTTACATGAAAAACGCTTTAATAGTGCAATTGCACCAGTATGTCTTAGAGTTTAGACTTTTAAAGAGTCCAAATACATCCATTTCTGTTCATATTATTAATACACTCGAGGCCTAGATACAATAAAATTCCAAAAATCGGTGGTTTTAAAAAATTGTGAGAAATTCAAGAATAGGTAACTTGGGAGACATAAATACCTATTTTCCAGAAAAAAACTTTTATGTGCGCTATGAACTAAATATGACGTCATTTTGTTTAATTAGCGTCACTAGCGACACCGATACTTTGTGCAAAACAAATGTGCACATATATATTATCAAATTATTGGCGTCATTGTCATACCATAGCTGTCGGGGTGTAAACGGGGAGAGTAGTTTCAAAATGTCGTGGCACTCGCATATGATTCAAACGCGTCGAAACGACAAATATGCTACTATTCGACTTATAAATGTAGTCATTCGCTTTATTTACTTCGCGTTGTATTCGTACGTTGCCGCTTGAGTTTATTCCTTCTGTTTTATACAAAATCTGTCTTTTTCAAGACACTTTTTATTATTTAATCGTTATTTGTTGTCCAAACTGCCAAGTAAACGTTTTGAACATGAGTGGAGTAGTTGTTCACAGTCACGCTCGTGAAATTATTTACAAAATTGTATGAATCTATGAAGCGAGAAAAAGAATCAAAACATTTTATTATCCTTGTCGATCGTGTGTATGAAATATTAGCAGAAGCAGCAGGCATATCCAGAAGAACAATTAAACGCATTGCACAGGAAGGCAGACCGAAACCTGAAGGAAGTATATTTGGTTCACCTTGTAAAACAATAAACAAACCAACACCTAGATCAACCATCGACAATTTTGATGAAGAAGTTGTTAGAAGAATAATTTACAATTTTGTGTATATCCAAAAACAAAAACCAACAATGCAAAATGTGTTTGCAGCTGTCCAAGAAGAAGGGATACATTTAAGAAAAAGGTCTTGGTGGAAACTTCCACAATAAGGGCGAAAAGAACCACATTATTAAGAAAAATGAAAAAGCATGGAGAAGAAGGTAGAAACATCATTTATAGTGACAAATCATACTTGCACAGTTCACATACGAATTCAGATGGATGGTATGGAAGCAGTGACAAGAGAGAGAAAGCACCTCTTTCAAAAGGACAACGCCTAATAATGTTACATTGTGGTGGTGCTAAAGGATTTGTACCAAATGCATTGTTGATGTTTAAATCGGGATTAAAGTCAGGATATTATCATGACAACATGACTTCTAAGAATTATATTAAGTGGTTGACCGAAAAGCTTATTCCCAATCTGAAGCGTAACTCTGTGTTAGTGGTTGATAATGCATCTTTCCACAACATATCTACCGAGCCCAATCCAACATGTGCCTGGAAAAAAGGTGAAATACAGAAGTGGTTAAACGAACGTGGGATTGCATTTGAACAAAGCGAAACAAAACCCGAACTCTATGAGAAAATTAAACTTCATTAACCAGTTCATACAAATTATTTAATCGATGAGTTGGTGGCTGAATATGGTCATTCTGTGGAAAGGTTGCCACCCTATCATCCACAGCTAAATCCCATTGAAAAGATATGGGCTCAAGTTAAAAATTATGTAGGGAGTAATAATATTACGTTTAAATTTGAAGATGTGTGGAAATTAGCAGAGAATAAATTTAAATCAATTGGTCGTGAAGAATGGGAAGCTATGTTCAAACATACAGAATAGATTGGACAAGAATATTTAGAAAAAGAAGGTTTTATTGATGAAGTCGAAGAGCTGATTTTTACTGTAAATATAGGTGAAAGTGATGAAGAAATTGATTACAACAGCAGGGACACAGACATCGACAGTGAATTAAATTCTAACTAATTAAATTTCTGTAGTTATTTATTTTTGTATGTTAATAAAATTACATTTTGAAATGTTTTATCAATTTGTGATTTATTTTACATATTGGTATTAGAATTTGAAATACTTCTACAAAAATGTTTTCCTATCAAACAAGGAGGGTCTCTTTAAGTTGAACACTGCTGTGAAACGTAGTAGTACTTCATCGTTTGTGTTCTGTCTTATTAGGACTATTTCAAATTATAATATTATAATCACAATGAGAAGCTTCATTCAAGTTTTTATAGTACACATTTACACCTACTAGTACTTAATCTAAGAATTATCGAACAAATAATTTTTCACATTTTCTAGTCGGCACAATAAACTAAAAGTGTTAACTGAATAAATACTTGTCGTATTTGTAACAACACACAGCACACGACACACGACACACGACACACGATACACGACACACGAAACACGACACACGACACACGACACAGGACACACGACACAAGACACACGACACACGATACACGACACACGACAAACGACACACGACTCCCGACTCACGACACGACACACGACGCACGACACACCGCAAAACGCACAACGCACAAGCACGACGCACGACGCAAAACGCACGACGTACGGCGCACGACGCACGACTCACGACGCACGTCGCACGACGCACGACGAACATCGCACAACGCACAGCACACAACACAACACACAACACAACGCACAAGGCACAACGCACAACGCACAACGCCCAACGCACAACACACAACACACGCGCACGCACACACGAACGAACACGCACAAGTTCACGCACCCACACACAAACGCGCGCGCGCGCGCCTAGCGACAGAACACGGCGAAACTTTGTCAAAGTAGAAGCACTTTTAGTTAGTCCATTTAGTAATAGATCTCGATTGCATAGCCTTTCATACCTAATATATATATATATATATATATATATATATATATATATATATATATATATATATATATATATATATATATATATATATATATATATATATATATATGTGGAAGGCTGACAGTATACTTTTACTATCTTGTTCTGCTATAAATAACACATCTCATGTTATGGCCAAATGCGTACCTTTGTTTTTTTTTGGTAGATACCCGGTTAAAATGTTTTCTTACCATTGCCGTCTTCCAAATCTCTTTTTTGAGTTGCCAGATTGAAGTTTAGCTATTGTTACGGTTGCCATAATGTTTTGGTACGGTTTGTTAGTTGACAGCGTAGGTTTTTTCATTATTTACGATACATATGTTATAGTTAACAAGCTACTTTTTCATTAAATAATTGGAATATGTAGGTAACTAATAAATATCTTGCTCCGATTAATTTAATTTTTGTTATTGTAGTAAATACGATAATAGATATACAGGGTGTCCGAAAAGTATGGAAAATATGAATCAAGAAATGTCTGAAGTAAAAGTTGTCTAGTATTTACTTCTTGATTACAGGAAGATATTTAGTTAGTGCTTTCTTAAAAACAAAGGAGTTGCGAATATCACTACACTTTTTTTTAATGACAAGCTACCCCTATATTGTATTGATTTTGTTTTTTCTCTTCTCAGTGATATAAACCTTTGCTACTTTTACTGATCTAGCTTTTGAGGAAAAATCGAAAAAGTGATGGTACAGTAATGTTAAGTTTATTACGCAATCTACAATTCTAACATAATAACTGAACTAATCTGAAATAACTCTAATAAGTTTATTTTAAGTTAATATTAACCTGGACACAACGAAAAAAAGGAAACTACAATAAATGTTCAAATTGAGCACTGTTCACAGCCTGGTAGTGATACATTCTACGCTGAAATTCATCAATCGCGTTTAAAACAGCATCAGGTGTGATAGTACTCATCGTATGCGATTTTGAAGCTTCCGGCCTAATTACGTAAACCTTACTTTTAAGGTCGCCTCAAAGGAAGCGGACTTAAATCTGGTGACCGAGCTGCTCATTCTACTGGACCTCTTTTAGCTATCCAACGATTTGGAAAGGTACCATTAAGGTACTGGTAGACATTGATCCGAAAATGTGGAAGGGCCAGTCTTGCTGAAACGATATTCAAATCGTAGAAAATTTAGATAAACCATGGCCGTTAAATTACCCTAAAAAGAATAAGGTCTGAAAATCGGGCTTGCCATCATTCCTTCCCACACATTAACTTTCTGCTGGTACTGCTTGGGTCCTTCTAGATACCTGTCAGGATTTGATGAAAACCAATATCGTGTGTTTTGCTTATTCACATAAAAAAATAAGTCCAATAACCTAATTATATGTAATGTGAATGAATAAATAAAAACAGAAACATCGAATTGTCAACACAAATTTTACAATCTTATCACCTAGGTTTTTACTAACCTAGCTCACGATGACCTCTATTAAAATCTATATATATATATATATATATATATATATATATATATATATATATATATATATATATATATACATATTTAAGGTCATTATGGAGCCCAGACGACATATTAACAGTACGCTCTCAAGCCCGAAAAAACATTATGAAGCCCAGCTACGGGCTTTCTAAGGTACCCATGTGTATATCATCAAAATATAATTGTACATCTCACAAAACGCGTAAATACCAATTTTAGGGTCAGCTCCATAATATACCTTTTATAAGTGCAGTATATACAGATTGGTTCTTGTCATCACGCTGCAGAGGTCGCTTTTATATACAGCTTGTCTGGATATACTAACGTGACCCTGTGTAGCCCAAGTAGTGGCAGCTAATGAGTCCGAATTTGAAACATCGATTTATTTGCAAATTATTATGTTAAGAAACGCCCACAGGATGCAGCAAACAAAAATAAATATAAGATTCTTTTTAAGAAAGAAATATCCAAAAATTAAACTATTGAAATGTAATCTGTTAATTGTTAGTTTAAACTATTCTTTTGTAATTATGATGCAATAAAATTTGGATAACAATCAGTTTGAAACCAGTTAGTGTAGAAATAATAAACTGCACAAAGATTAACAGGGATATTCTATTTATTGATAATTTATTAATACTTTGGGTTTACAACAATGTTTTATTAACAAATAGATCAAGGAGTCGGTGCTTTACACGTATAAACAAAAAACATGTAATACTGGTTCAGTTGTTAATTGATTTCCTGTCAACTAACAAACTGTGTTGATTGAAAATTTGGTGATACAAATGCATCATAGAGGGCATATAAAGGTAGATATCGCAGAATTGCTAGGACCGTCGCAAAGTGTGATTTCTCGTACAATATCACGTTTTCTTGAAACAGGTACGACTACTAGGAGGCCTGGCAGTGAGTCTCGTCGAATCACAACACCTCGGCAAGATCGACTTGTAAGAATAAATGCAAGAATGCGCCCTTTCTCTACGGCTCGACAACTGCAGCAAGTCTTTCAAAATGCAACAGGAATCCAAGTATGTACTCAAACGATAAGAAATCGATTGTTCGAAGTAGGACTTACTTCCTACCGTCCTCGGAGATGTCCCGCTAAAACTGCTGCACAAGGAAGGATTCGTGTAGAATGGTCAAGTGGGAGACTTCAAGAAGCGACACCATGGGAGGACATATTGCTTTCGGATGAGTCTCGATTTTGTCTCCATAACGATAGTAGACGTCAAAGAGTTTATCGAAGTGCTGGGGAGCGTACCTTGCCTCAATATATCCAGCCGGTTGTCCCGTATGGTGGAGGTGGTTTAATGGTATGGGCCGGAATATCTTTGGGATGGCGTACCGAACTCCATATCTTTAATAGTGCTTTGACAGGTCATCGTTATGTTGAAGACATTATAATGAGATTTTTGTAAATATAAATTAATTACGTATTAAATCGCCGTAACGGCGTAGGCAGAGAAAATTTTATTTTTTTTAGACGATAATGCAAGACCCCACCGTGCTCGAGTTGTTTTTAACGCTTTTCAAAATGAAGAAATAAATCATGTACCACTTCCAACGTTCACGCCAGACTTAAACCCAATCGAGCACGTGCGGGATCTTCTTCAGAGGCGACTAGATCAACATATTCCACAGCCAACCACAATTCAGCAGCTAAGAGACGTATTACCGGTTCTCTGGCAGGAAATACCACAAGAACATATAGACAACTGCATTCTAAGTATTCCTTCAAGGTGTAGAGCAGTTATTAACGAGGAGCAACACGGTATTATCCATTCAAAATTTTCATTTAAATTACATAGGGTGAAACAACTCAGTAACCACTTTTTCCTCAATTTGTATTAAATTTAGATTTTAAGTAGGCTGTTACCATTAATTCCATATTTAGCTACAATAAATAACTTTCAGTTTTCCATTTTGTGTCACTTTGCTGATAAACATCACCGATTTCAGCTACACCCCGCTGTAAATACAATATACCTATTCATTTTTGCGTAGTTTATAAGAATATTGAAAATTTCACATAATCAATATAAAGATATGTGTCTACCTGAGTAAGACGATTAAGAAAAAGACCTTTCTATAATGTTTAAATTGTTTCGATTGTATAGGATTGGGGGAATATTTAGTTATTCACAAAACTAATATACAAAATAGGAAACTAGTATCAGATCTTCATGATTATTTTTTTTCAGCTGGAACAAACAATATTAAATATTAAACTAATTCTTACTTTGTACCTTCACTTACATGTGAAATAAGTTCCATGTAAATGCTACATTTTATATTGTAGCTGTCAAGATTTCAATTTTAATGTAAAAATTCAGCGTACTTTCTTAAAATTAAGTTTTGCGTGAATTCCTAATATTGTATGTACCCAATAATTTTTGGCTTTAAGGTTAAAATAATGTGTGGTTTATGTTCAATTCGCTTTAACGATCAAGACAACTCATAAATGGTTACTATTAATTTAACAAAAAATCTCTTATTCACAATCATTATACATTATTGTAACACCTGTGTAGGTATAACATGTAAAACTATCTACTACAGATTACTATTTTTGTTGTTGAAGGTTACAAATTTAAAAGTATTTGCACTAATTTCAACGCTACATTTACAATTATTGTTATCCGCGGATTCGTCAACTACTTGGCCTGATATTGTTAACGCAGAGTTTATTTAAAATTGCATTAAACAGTATTACAGCTTAAACATAAACATTCACCCAATTTCACAGTGTCGCCCTTTTAATTTAAATCTGAAAGATTTTTTTCTCGCCCATAATGTCTAAAGTCGGCCTTGTATGTTTATATTTAAAATATTCTAGATTACGGTTCTACACGAGTAAATTCATATTTTAGTAACAATTGAGTAGGGACGTCAGAGAGGGCACTGATAGAGAGGTAGTATAGAGAGAGAGAAACGTACAGCATTAGGGAACGATGAGAGACATGTAGAGGAATGAGACGAGTGGAGAGTAGAGAGCGAGAGGGAGATTTGTTGATGAGAGTTAAGAGTAGGAGAGTGATATTTGAGAGAGATAGTTAGGGTCTACACGGTAGAATTGTAGAGGGAGAGTGGAGAGGAGAGAGGAGAGGAAGAGAGAGGAGAGAGAGGAGAGGGAGAAGGGAGAGGGAGAGAGAGAGGAGAGAGAGGGAGAGAGAGAGAGAGAGAGGGAGAGGGAGAGGAGAGAGAAGGAGAGGGAGAGGGAGAGAGAGAGAGAGAGGAGAGGGAGAGGAGAGAGAGGGAGAGGAGAGGGAGAGAGAGAGGAGAGAGAGGAGAGGGAGAGGGAGAGGAGAGGGAGAGGGAGAGGAGAGGAGAGAGAGAGAGGAGAGGGAGAGGAGAGAGGAGAGGGAGAGGAGAGGGAGAGGGAGAGAGGAGAGAGAGGAGAGAGGAGAGGGAGAGAGAGAGAGGGGAGAGAGGAGAGGAGAGGGAGAGGGAGAGAGAGGGAGAGGAAGAAGAGGAGAGGGAGAGGAGAGGAAGAGGAGAGGGAGAGGGAGAAGAGAGGGAGAGAGAGAGAGGAGAGGGAGAGGGAGAGAGAGAGAGAGGAGAGAGAGGGAGAGAGAGAGGAGAGGGAGAGGGAGAGGGAAGAGGAGAGGGAGAGGGAGAGGGAGAGGAGAGGAGAGGGAGAGGAGAGGAGAGGGAGAGGGAGAGAGAAGAGGGAGAGGAGAGGGAGAGGGAGAGGGAGAAGAGAGAGAGGGAGAGGGAGAGGGAGAGGGAGAGGGAGAGGGAGAGGGAGAGGGAGAGGGAGAGGGAGAGGAGAGGAGAGGGAGAGGGAGGAGGGAGAGGAGAGGAGAGGGAGAGGGAGAGAGGAGAGGGAGAGGAGAGGGGAGAGGGAGAGGGAGAGGAGAGGAGAGGAGAGAGAGAGGAGGAGTTATTTATTACTATTTTAGGCTGATAATATCAATTACTCCCACATGATGTTTTCAAACTCTTGAAATTTTAGTCAACGCTTTAACTAGTTAGCCACATCCAGCTACACTCTGAAACAGTTTCATGAGGAAGGTTATAGTGATGGGAGGTTAAGTGAGACAATACCATCAGTCACAAACAGTGTAGTCCTCTTTTTGTTCGCTTCTTTTTAATGCACTAAAACTATCTGTGGAAGATTCAAAGAAATGAATTTAAATATAATACAGTTATAAAATGTACAAATTTTAAAATGTGGGAGCCGTATTGACGGCACTACAACAGTGACTTTAGTTGAAGACATTGATTGGTCAGTTGTCTGTTACACTCGCATTAATTTTTATGCGTCCCCTAAACTTTGTTCATTTCTGTTTTAGGTTTAAGTATATAATTACAATAGTTTAACTATATACCGCATCCCCGTTTTGAAATTATACTACTTGACAGAAATAACACTGTTAAATTGTCAGAATTGTGTTTTAAAGTTTGCTTGTGAACTTATGGTAAGATGCACAAGTGTAAATTTTTATTTTTGTTGCGTTTTCTATTGTTTTGTTACACAATAAAGTAAGTTATTGCATACATTGCGCTAATAATGTTCATTTCGTCTGATATGATGACTACTGTACGCACATCTAATAAATTTTATGATGAGATATGAATCATTTAATGTGTCATTTGATAAAAATGCATTTGTACAAATAAAAATGATTTATTTCAATCTACATAGTGCACCCTTACAACTACGAAAGACCCTAATCACGCAACCCTAATAAATACAATAATTCATCCTGTCAGTGATTTATCTTGTTATAACTACTTAATTTCATTTATATTGCTTTTTTATATATTTTTTGTTTTTAATTTTAATAATAAAAGTGCAGCAAAATAATTAGACAGTGTGATTGGTTCCCATCGGCCAGGTATATATTGAATGTTATACACGATCTGTAATTTGTGTCGCATTGTTTATCCTGAATCATTAACGACTAACAAGTTTGCCCATGTTTTTACTCAAATGCCCGTTACTGAAATCTTGGGGCAAATGTTCCATCTTGAAACGCAATAGATCATTTACAATCAAGTCGACATTCAAATACGGCTTTATCTATTATGTGTGTTTGTGGTTTGTTGCTTACTTCAGTCTGAACGTTTACGTATTTTTTTATATTTCTAAAAAGGTATCTGCAGAGCAATATCCGAACTTGAAACATCTTACATACATTTATTAAAAAGTGGATGTTAGAGCAATTGACTGACGTTGATGTCTGTGCAATAAATCAATTGGAACACCACCAAGGTAGTTATCTTAAAACGTTTAATACTTCCCATGAAACTTGAAAGCGATTACAGAAGAGTAGAGGCATCGTAAATGATGCAAATGTCCAAAATACACTGAAAATCAGATAAGAATAATTTTCATTATGCAGCCACGCGTTTCGCCGAACCAAACAGAAGAAAAACCAAAATTGGTCTTATTCAGAAATGACACGGAGAATTATCGCGATGAAGTCAGTTTCAAAGAAGAAAAAGTTTGAAGACATTACTTTTGGTTTGGTGGGCCGTTTCCGAGGGGTGGGAATCCACACTGTATGTACAGCGAGTGACATGTAAAGCTGTAAATGTCAACGTTTATAGAGAAAAATCAGATAGTTCATAAAAATAGATGCTAATGATCAAAATAAAGCAGAACTTGTCATTATGCAAGAAAAGGAGTAATTCGTTAAAGGCTAATTTCCCATCTTTTCATCACAATGTTAAAAATTTGATGACAATAAATCGATAGAAGGTCTCACTACATAGTTTTTTTTACAAAAAAAAAACAAAAACACTAGAAGCATTTTAACATCAACTTTAACCTGAGTGTATTGACAGTATTTTTAACAAAGGTAAGTAGGTTGCAATGAACTATTTGACCATAAATTTTCTTTAGTTACATTAAACAGAACCCTTGACAAAAGTCGTTTTGGTTTTGTTATACACTTCTGCCGCTTATATGAAAACCAGTGAGGACCACTTAAACTCACATTTTGCAAAATAAAACAAAACACTGAAAAATGTCTTCTTCTCTTAAAGCGGCTTGCACATCCCGCATTACCTTCAGAAGTCATCTATTCTATATCAATCAATGAGCTTATTACTTCTGAATAAGTTATCCTTTTCGCAGATCGATGAAGAGTTATTGTAAATACGTCAGCCTCAGCTTGTAAAGGGCGTTGAACTGAAACGTCAATGAAACCTGTAACTGGGTGAGTTCCCGATCTCCCAAGAAGTTGTATACAAGATATTACCCCTAAAAATCTTCGACTTACTTTGAAAACTTTATTTCGACCAATTATCGATGTATTTCACATTTAAACAAGCTGAAAAATACAACCTTAGTGGATCCTTCACAAGATACAATGTACACGACAGTATTAAAATATTCACGCGACCGAACACATTGAAAATATTTCACTGAATTTTTTTACCGAAACAGAAATCCAATAAAATGAGCTAATTTGTCGTCACGTGTTAAAATTGGCCAATAACATTAAAATTACACTTAAAACACCCCATGGAAAATTATCAGACGAATTCCTGACAGTTTCAAGTATAATTAGGTAAAATGTCACGTGTAAGAAATAAATTTAAATATGTATGAATCAAGTGTTAATGACAAATATACTATAGATGGGAATCTAATTGGGTTATTGAAAAAAAATGTATCCATTGTTTTTTATGTATTTTAAAACTTTACCATAAATTATATTAATAGTCGATGCAAAATGCTCTTAAAATTTTTTTTTGACTTATTATAAGCAATTTAAAATTGATAAAATTTTAAAAAGAATCACGCGACTACAAACACGCCGCGATTGGTAAGTATGTTTGTGACGTCATAACTTTAAATTAATTCTCAATAGTAGTGTCAACGGCTTCTACATGTAAATTGACTAAAAATATCCGAAATTTAGTGCAAAAAAATTATTTATAATAGCTCGTTTAGTCATGTGTGACAAAGTTTACGGTTAGGTTGACAACTAAACTTATGCGGTATTACATCAACTTTAATTTTTGCTCTACTTCCCATTGTAGTATAGTAAATATAATTCTCCATGTCTTCTTTCAGCTAAAAAACATGAAATCATGAGAATTATTTAAATGACATAACAACGGAAGAACCACCATTATAAACACTTTTAAAATTTCAATTTCGTATAGTACATAACCTAGCGCGTAATTAAAATATAAAATACTAAACTAAACCGAAAACATTCAATACCGTGCACAAATTTATTATCTAATCGTTTTAAATTATTCATAGAAATTTTTTTGATGCTATGATTTTTAAAAGTTATGATTCTGGAGTTTAGTTAAAAAATTTTATTGTCGAATTCTATTTATTCAATTTATACGTTTACATAAATAATTATTAATTACTATATTATTATAAAAGCACGATAACCTTTAAGGTTTGACATTTTTGATTTATTCATCAATATATTTACGATAATAACAAGATTTAATCGATTAAAGGTCAAAACACTTGTTGTATGCTACGATGGGTAAAAATAAACATTGTGACGTCACATGCGCTCTGGTTTATTCGGAAACTTTCGGCGTGTTTCCGGTACTGGGTTCAAAAATGTAACTTTAATATAATATAACCTTTGAATTAGAAAACAAAACTCAAAATAGTTTTGTTATAAAACGTATATACGATATTTCCATTTATTACAAAAAATTTTTTTTCAAAAACCCAATTGCAAAAAACTATTCTATGAATACTCCTCGAACAGTGATTAGTACGAAATAACTTCCTCAAGCATGTTGCTATTAGGTACCATCCCTCCGCCAACAATATACTTTCAGAAACTGTCAAAATTATTTCGTATTTATTACTGTCCTTGGGATATTACTACTGATAATTTACCACTCGGACGCTTTTTGTATATAAAAGTTGAAATTTTCCCTGGAATTCTCATTCTACCAGTAGATAGCTGTCAGTTCTCAGTTCTCAGGTGATTACTAATTTCAATTATCAAATTGAAAACCTTCACGATTATTATCTGCAATGAAGATACATTTATTTTGGGTTTGAAATCGTATATTTTGATTATCGTTCTCAGTAAATCATATTAGTTGTTGAATTCGTTTCTTGATTGTGACATTTTTCATTGTTAGTCCTCGTCCGTGAGAGCGTGTTTTAATTTGTCATTTTCAAAGTGATTTAATAATATGTAATCTATTCAGGATCTAGTTAATCTTCACTGAAATAAAATAAAATAAATTCCGTAGGTGACTTTCAAATATGTTCAACTGACTGTTTTGACAGGCATATTTCATAAATTTATGTGACATCGTAATTAATGTATTTAAACTGAGGATGACGACTGCAATTGTTATCAAAACGTTAGATTAGTTTAAAACAATAAAAATACACTATGCCAAGTCCAAAAGTAAACATGATATTTCTTTTAAAAGAGACATTAATTCTTTATTCGGTACTAGTTAATAATATTAACTTCAAATTTAAATCATCACTATGATCCATACTCTTCAATGTGCAACGTGACGAAGGGTCTTAGACACTTTTCTCTCTCTATATGTTATTTCCATGTAGGATAATCGATGTCATCTTTCAGTATTATTTCAAGTACCTTCTGAACCACATCTCGGGCCTATCCTCCTAGTCACCCACACACACGTACACACACACACACACACACACAATATATATATATATATATATATATATATATATATATATATATATATATATATAGGGTGTCCCGTAAGTATAGGGACACAGCTTAACTACAACTTTCTTTGGTCAAATGGGATCGATTAAACCAAACATACCTTAGTACAAATGTGCTTCCTGTAAAATTTACAGCTATTTAATGTGATAAAAAATACTTTTAACATTGGGTATATTTGAGAAATGACATGACGTATCAAGCTGAAAATTGGAACACGTCCACTTCGGAGGAAGCTGAATATTCTCAGTTTATGAGCCGTACTGCATATTGTAAACGGCGCTGTCGACAGATTTTTTTTCGTATGTTTCTGTCATATTTTTCTTATGATCAACACTTACGTTTCTGCGGGTAAAGTTTATGATGGAGAAACTAATTTTACATAGAAAAGTGTACTTGTTTCTACAAAATGTACCGTTTTCAAGAAGATTTTATTGGCTATTCACAAAAGATTCTCAAAATGGACGCCATTAGCTTCAATGCACTTTTGACAACGTTTAGCTAAATTTTGTCTAACACGGAAGAATGACAGCTATATTTCTAACCTCATTTCTAGTTTCTCGAATTTTTCTTGACAACTCCATTCTATTGTCGTTGGATTGTTTATAAAAAATGAATTTCGTATGACCCCACAAGAAAAAATCTGACCTGATTGCGGTGGCCAGGGATCACTGCGACGTTCCATCCATCGTTATGTAAAGTGGTTATTTAAATAATATTGCACACTTCGATCATAATGAGCAGGAGCACCATCGTGCATAAACCACAAATTGTTTCGAATGTTAAGCGGAGCATCTTCTAGTAAGTGGGCAAATTATTTTCAAAAAAGTTGAAATATGATTCTGCATTCAACCGAGTAGGAAGTTCACATGGTCCTATTAAAGAATCCCCGACAATTGCACACCCCACGTTAATTGAAAATTCGTGCTGAAAATACTTCGTTCTAACTATACGGGGATTGTCTTCACTCCATGAGAATTGCGGGTATTAATTGTGCCTCAACGGGGTAATGGTTGCCTCATCAGTAAAGAACCCACGTTTAAAAAATGTCGGGTCATTATTTTGCTTATTACGCAACCACTGACAAAACTTCAATCTTAGTGGGAAATCAGTTGACAACAACTCCTGTACATTTAAATCGTGATACGGATGCAGAAGTTGGGCATGAAGAACTCTATGTATGGATGCCCGGCGTACAGCTGTAATTGCAGATAATTGCCGAATACTGATTTCAGGATTTTCTTCAACTCGACGTAAAATATCTTCTTCCTCCCTAACGGGTATAAAAGCTGGACGTCTCCCTATAAAGCTCCCATGTTCTTTTAATCGTTGGAATAAAGTTTGACATAATTTTCTGTTGGGTTGGCGACGATTTAGGTACAATTCATTATACCTTCTTGCTGCAGCTCCTGCATTAAACTGCCCTTGACAATAAGTCACAACCATATCGGCCATCTCAGAGTTGGAAAATACATTGTAATGGGGCACTTTACAATAAAACAAGAAAAGGTATTCAGAGTGGGAACAAGAAAAATGAACGGAAACTTTAAGAACAACAGTAAACTCGATAATAACTCATTAGAACAACAATAAAATGGTTTAATATAAAATAACTCACAGATCACAGCTTGTAAATCATGTAACAAGTGCACTAATATTATTGTCACGATTGGTAGTATGATACAATCGTATTTCGTGAAAAGCCTTAAATTAGTGAATTAAAATGTTTAGGTGCGTTTTTTCTTGAAAACGGTACATGTGGATATGAAACAAGTACACCTTTTTTATGTAAAATTAGTTTCTCCATCATAAACTTTAAGTGTTGATCCTAAGAAAAATATAACAGAAACATGCCAAAAAAAAATATGTCGACAACAGCCTCTACGATATGCAGTATGGCTCATAAACTGAGAATAATCAGCTTCCTCCGAAGTGGATGTGGTCCAATTTTGAGCTTGATATATATACCCAATGTTAAAAGTATTTTTTACCACTTTAAAGAGAGCTGTAACTTCAGGACACATAATTGTAGTAAGGCATGTTTGGTTTAATCGATCCCATTTGACCTAAGGAAGCTAAAGTTAAGCTGTGTCCCTATACTTTTGGGACACCTATATATATATATATATATATATATATATATATATATACGTGCATACATACATACATATACAGCTAACACATTCCAGGAGTAGCTCGTAGTATTCAATAGAAACAATTAAATCAGCTTTGTTTTATTAAGCAAGAAAATTATCTATGCAACATGTTGCCGAATGTAAGCGTCCACCTACGTAATGGTTATAACTTTTCACCCATTGAAAAATCACAGTCACTGTAGGGTGATCAATCAATCAAATTTTAGGTTTTATTAATTTCCAGTATTGTACAAAACAATAATTTAAGAATGTGTACATTGTTCCATGATCTGTTGAAAGTGGGTAACTTAAGAACATTGAAACTCAGTCACACGATACTCTTCAAACCAAGGATTAACTTTTCTGTCAATGAAGTACAAGTAAAAAAACCTCTATATTTATTGTTCCGTTAGGTTCTGTTATAACTTTGTTGTAAATAAGATGCTTTTAGTTTAAACCACATTGAGGTAAGCGAACGTATTTTTTTGTATACGTTTGAATTTTTGATCCTGTAATAATATGTTATTGACATTCGACATTTGAATGCGAATAATAAATGGTATATTTTTACTGCGATATAAATATTCAAGGAATATGAAAATGTCACGGCCAGAAACCGCTGAAAAGCATTTTTATTAAGCTATGAAATATTGAAAATAATTAATATAAACAGAAAAACAGGAAACACATTTTCCGACGAAAATAATATGCTTCGATTTACAGATATTTAATTCGGCATTATTCCAAATGCGTTGAACTTTTAATTCTTTATTTATAAAATGCAATTCAGTTATAAATTGAAATAATGCTTAATCAGGGAGATATACAATTAAATTTTATGCAAATTTATTAGATATTTGGTATGCATGATATAATTTATTAAATTTTTAACATCAGAAAAATTTAATAATAATAAATTGCTTTTGACAAATTTTAAATATAAATAAAATGGTACGTCGAAACAATATTTTCTCAATTTTCAAACAGGATATTACATGTAATTGGCTTTTTATAAAGAGTGATATATAAATTCTCAGTTTGATGGAAAAATCCAGGTGCTGATTTGGAAGGAAATTATTTTTCTCTACCACTGAAACTTCAAACGCAGTATACGCTAAACAGAGAACTGGAAATAAATGAGATATGCTGTATTTGGCGAATAGCGCTATTTCAAACGCATTAAGGCTGTCACTACAAATTTCAGAATCATTACTCATTCCGATTTTAGTCTTTCATTCCGTTTCACACTCTGTGATTTTACCTAAACTGTCAACTCTTATATTCTTGTGTAACAAAATTTAAATTGACATTTGCTTACCTTTGATGTTTAGAGAAGCGAATGCTATGGTCTGATTTATTCCAACAACGCTAAAGGACTTATTATTATGATGTAAATACTTTTTGTAATTTTAAGATAAAATGAAATCTAATTTAGAACGAAATATAAAAATTTTGATATACATCATATGTTGTAATAAAATTTGACATTATAAGCAGTTTACTTAACAATAAATTCTGCTGTTTCATGTTCAGTTAGTCATATTTTAATGAAATGTGAAATTCAGCAAATAAATATTGTATTACATTTTTTTTGCACATTTGTAAAAAAAACTCGTAGGTTTAAGACAATTTACAAATGGTGAAATTTAAAAATGTTACCATTACGAGAGCTTTTAGTGAAAATGATGTACGAAAAGAAGAATATTTTAAAGAACCTGACGGAATGATCGATATTATTCTTAAGGATGCTATCACAAATGAATTACAAAATGGTAAGTCTAATTGGGTGTTACAATATTAACATTAAACTTAGCAATTAATTTTGTTTGCATTATTTTGTGCATCTAAACCTTTGAATTATACAAATCCATTCAAACAATGTAAGATGTATTTTCCATTCAACATGTTAATTTTAATTTAATGTAAATTTTTGAAATAGTGATTTTTGGATCCGTATTATCTGATAAATGTCAACGTATCCAAACCAGCCCATTCAAAATATTATATCTCAATACAGTCATAACAGTATGTTAATAAGCACATTCATTTTTTAATGCAAATAGTCAGTTTAATGACAACAAATGCCTAAAAATATATTATTCAAACTATAATTATTAAGATTGAAACGCAATGCAAAGCGATACCTTCTTTAATTTTCAAAGAACTATAAATAACTGCACTATTTGCCATTAATAATCGGTAAAAGAACTGAAAGAAACTAACTTAAAAGTGAAGGAATTTTAATACTTATTCCCAACTAAAAAATTTCACTTATCAAAATTAATTTCTTTGTAATATTCAACAAAAACGTATTAATTTTAACTGATTAATATACACCGTCCAATAAAACGAATTTGGAAGTTATTAATTTTCAAAAAGGGAACAAAGTATTGTCAGTTAAATAACTTGAATAAGCGGTAAAATTGTTTAATTTTAAAGTCCATGAATACGTGCATTTAAAATGGCCAAGTTTGATACCCTTAATGAAATCAAGAATATTGGTTTTGAGTTGGATGTTTATTACGTGTTACGTTGTGTATTAATGTGCATAAAATACATTAGTGGTGATTTTTGTAATTAGGATACATTCATTTTTAATATCACTCAATATTTTTGTCAGTTGCGGAATTCACTCTGTAGTCAAGGGAAATTGAAAAAATCGCTCGAACAAACTGTCGTGATTTTTTCGTTGGTTTGATGCACTGCCATTAATATTTTGTACCAAAAATGCATTTACCCCATACAAAAGTCATCAGCTATATATTTACTTTCGACTATTTCCCGCATTCAAAGTGTACCAATCACGTCTTCCAAAATTTCAAATACCGACCAATCGCGTTCTAATTATAGTGACAAAAACCGGTGAAAAATATTGACAAAAAAATGTCACATATATTACTGCTTTCAAATGTAGCTAAAAAAATTAAAATTAAATGTATTAACATTGTACATTATCACTATGGAAAACTGATTATTTTAGCACTTCCAACAAACCTTATTTAGGAAATAGTTTTGCGCGGGACCGCTTTATGCGACCTCGGTTTCCAGTTCGAGATTTTGGTTTTGAGATGTTATCATATCAACAATCTTTCGAGGAAATTTCACCGCCAAGAAACTTGTCCTTCGAAATATTCTTACACCACGTGACTGCGTTACAAGCGAGAAAATAGTTAAACTGACGATCTCTCATTCAATTTTCACCAATCACGTTTTCTAAAAAAAAAGTAAATTCTAATACCGAATATACATTAATGTATGGTATATATACGAGGGTTGTTTTTTAAGTAAGGGACGTTTTTTTTTTTAAAAAAAGATACAAATATTTTTGTGAAAAAACTTTTATTTTCTGATTCTACACACTTTTACCTATTTTTCTACATAGTTGCCTTGTTTATTTAAACACTTGTCATACCGTACAAATAAGTTTTTAAATCCCTCTTCAAAGAATTCGGCCGCCTGCTCTGACAGCCAAGAGTTCACGGTCGCTTTCACTTCATCGTCGTCATTGAAGCGCTGCCCGCCAAGATGGTGTTTGAGGTACCGGAAAAGGTGGAAAAGGAGCAAGGTCGGGGCTGAATGGTGCATGGTCCAAAACTTCCCAGCCAAAAGAAGCAATCAAGTCCCGAGTCGTTTCAGAGGTGTGAGGCCTAGCGTTATCGTGGAGGAGCAAAACTCATTTTGTCAGCATGCCGCGCCTTTTGTTTTGAATTGCTCTTCGGAGCTTCTTTAGTGTTGCGCAGTAGGCATCTGAGTTGATTGTCGTTCCTCGTGGCATAAAGTCCACTAGCAAAATACCGCGCCGGTCCCCGAACACAGTTGCCATAATCCTGCGCTTTGACAGCGTCTGTTTGGCTTGGACCGTGACGGGTGAGGTTGTGCGTCGCCATTCCATCGATTGTTGCTTGCTTTCGGGAGTGATATGGAATACCCATGTTTCATCTCCAGTAACGATTTGACTCAACATGTCATCCCCTTCTTCCTCGTAACAAATCAAAAAGTCCAATGAAGTTGCAAATCTCTTCCCTTTGTGGTCCTCTGTGAGGAGTCTGGGTACCCACCGAGCACACAATTTTTTAAGTTTTAGGTTTTCAGACACAATTTTGTACAAAACCGATCTTTAAACTTGGGGAAATTCCAAAGAAAGAGTGGATATTGTGAATCTTCTGTCCTCACGAATCTTTGTTTCGACTGCAGCCACCAAATCATCAGTGATTACAGAGGGCCGGCCTGAGCGCTCTTCGTCATGGATGTTTTCACGGCCATTTTTAAACTCTCTAACCCATTTACGCACTTTACCTTCACTCATCGCATTTAAGCCATAAACTTCTGTTAACTGACGATGAATGTCTGCAGCTGATAGGTTTTTCGCAGTCAAAAAACGTATCACTGACCGTATCTCACACGCGGCAGGCGATTCAATAATCTTAAATATTATAAAGAAGCACAGCGATGCGTACACGTCAGGTACAGAGCTGCAACTGGCATCAGTGTGTCCGTAAAGGATGCCGGTAAGTGGCGCGGTGGCTTGTTGAGGCGTCCGCGCGAACAACGGGACTATCGCGCCAACGGCCCTTACTTAAAAAACAACCCTCTATATACAGGGTGAATCTTATCTAATCCGCCAAAATTAAAGAAGTACTAGAACTCATCATTCTAAGCAAAAAAGTTCATATGTACATGGGTCCGGAAATGCTTCGTTTCCGAGATACAGGGTGTCAAAGTTGAAAAAAAAATCGCGTTTTCTTCAATATCTTCGACTGTTTCGAAATAGTTTCATGAAATTTCGTATACGGGGTTTTTTTGGGATGACAAATTCAAATTTGTGGTCCATTTAACTGTGGTTTCTAGAGGGCGCCAGTGGCAACCATTTGGACCACTTTAAATCTTTGCAACTTTTTTGTGCTACACTGTATGCCATTTTGGCATTAAAAAAAATCGATTCTCCTGTCTTTTCTGCTACAAAAAGGTATATTTTAGTGAAGTCGCTAGGAGCAACCCTTTCCGAGAAAAATCCAACATTAAAAAAGAAAAAGAAAAAAAATTAATATTAAAAGCATACATGTTGTATGTCTAGGCATTCTATGGTATTTAATTATGGATTTTTTATTAAAATTTTATTATCAATGAACGCAAAGAGACAGATAAGTGCATAAGTAAACAAGTAAGTTACTTAGTAACAATTAAAAATTCCTATTAATAAACCTGTCAAAAAAATACCCTCCGAAAATGTGTATGCATCATGAGTTTTAAAAGCGTTTTTCTCGGAAAGGGTTGCTCTAGCGACATCACTAAGATATACCTTTTTAGAAGAAAAGATAGGAGAATCGATTTTTCTAGTCCAAAATGGCATACAGTGTAGCAAAAAATTGCTACGATTTAAAGAGGTCGAAATCGTTGCCGCTGGCGCCTCTAGAAACGACAACCAAATGGACCACAAATTTGAATTTGTCATCCCAAAAACCCCGTATACAAATTTCATGAAACTATTTCGAAACAGTCGAAAGATATTGAAGAAAACGCGATTTTTTTCAACTTTGACACCTGTATCTCGGAAACGAAGCATTTCCGACCCATGTACATATGAACTTTTTGCTTAGAATGATGAGTTCTAGCACGCCTTTAATTTTGGGGATTAGATAAGATTCACCTGTATATATATATATATATATATATATATATATATATATATATATCATGGACAAAATTATCGAATATTTTTGTAATCACTACAATTTCAAAATCATTTTAAAAATTCGCCGTAAACTTATATGTGCTAATGTTAGTCTCTAGTAGGCTGGTTATTAACTTGTTTTGAAATATTTTGACGTTTAATTGGCGTTAATGGCGATTATTATTGTCTCTCGCGCACTTTATCAAAAACAATTCATTACATATTTTAAGAATTTTGTACAGTGAATTAAGCTCGAATTTAAGTTATTATAGCGTAACTGACTAAGTAGTAGTGAATATTGTTTTAGTTTTTCTCTATTGAAAACATCAGTATGCCACCGGTTAGACACTGAAGCTGAAGCGGCACAGATTGTAACTCTATATAACGAAGGACAAAAACAAAAAGATATCTCACGACGTCTCAGGAGAGGTCAATCTACGGTATCGAATGTTTTAAAATGGTAATCAAGAAACTGGAAATTTCGTACGTAGACCCGGTCAAAGGCGCAAGAGGTGTACAGCAATTGATGATCGATTTTTGATACTTAATTCTACACGAAATCGACGCATCTCAAAAATGACGTACTAAATGTGAGTACAAAAACAGTCAGGCGAAGATTAAAAGAAGTAAGTTTAAAGCCAAAACGGCCCGCCAAAGTTCCACGTCTTCTCCAAAATCACAAAACTCGTCGATTAGAATTTCTTGGAATACATATTCAATGGGATGTCAGGAAATAGAAAAACGTTCGCTTCACGGATGAGATTAGAATTCAATTATGGAAGCCAGATGGAAGATGGAAGATTAGATTGGCCACCATATAGCCCCGACTTAAATCCAATAGAACAAATATTAAACGCCGTACATGACGAAGAAATCCCGTTCCAAGCACAATAGAACAGCTTCGGATTGCTGCACAAGATGAGTGGAACGCAATTCCTCAAGGGTGTATCCAAACTCTACTTAGCAGCATGCCAAGAATAATGCAAGCAGTAATTAGAGCTCGAGGGGGTAATATACCCGTTACTAACTATGTTCTAATTTTAATGAAAAGACTTGTATTTGTTATCCAAGTAGCATTTAAGTATAAAGTAAATATCCCTAATTTTCATAAAATTTGGCATTATTTTTTTTTCGATTTTCTTCTGACAAAAACTTAAGATTGTGCACTGAAATATTTTAAAATAAACTGTTTTCGTAATTTGTAGTATTTAAATGACTTGATTCATCCTAATTTATTTTTGCAAAAAAAAATTATGAAAATTTAAAAATATTCGATGATTTTGTCCATGAGTGTGTATACATTATTCGCCTTTCATTTAAGGGAATATATTCAAGTAATTCTGGGAGAACATTTTGAAGAACATTCAAATATCTTTCTCCCGTTAACAACGTTCCTCCATAGAAAACAGGGACCAATCCACCTGCCGTTAAATAAACCACACCAAACATTTGATACGTGTAAATTTAGTTTATAAATTTATGGTCTTTAGTTACGACTCATCCTATAGGTTATTGGAAAATGACAACATTGCCAATAAAATCGTTCTTAATAGGAAAAATTTTTCAAACATGTGACCGTTTTAAATTCTTGGGTTGGTAGAAATTAATCAGGCTTTCTATTTTTGTTTTCTGGTACCTTCAGAGAAGAAGGAAAAACGCCATTTTTGGCAAAGAAATTTAATGCGTAGTTAGAAGCAAATGTAAAATTTGGAAAAGGTTTCCTTAAAAATTTGATTGAACTTTTCAAGTAAAATTTTAACATAGCCTGTTGCTGGATTTAATCTTTTCCATATAAATAAATCCTGTTGGGATTTCGAATTTGAGTTTGGCTTTAATTTTTTGTTTCTACTACACCTTAGCTTCGTTCAAGAGGTAAGCTACTCACTTTCTTTTCTTATTTACTAGACATAACTTTGAAATGCATGTGTACATGTTTTGAAATTTTAATACAGCATAAAGATCATATCTTATAAAAATTTGGGTATTGATTTAAATTCTAATACAGTTGTCTTATATAGGTTTTTTTTGTCCTTTACACATTTACTCAAGATTAACATCTTTCGTGGTTTCATAAGAGATAGTTAAACCATTTCTGACAGCACAATTGGATACCATTCATCCGAGGAGGTGAAATATTAGTTATGGGTCTTCGAACCTGAATTGAAACAGTTTACGATTACTCCTTCTCCTAGTATCTTCCGCATTAACTGAAGAAATATACGTTACACCTACGAATATTTTCGGATAAGTATTTTTTGTTACAAAAAAAAAATGTTACCTACGGTGAGTGACTTTTGTTAGCTTTTCTACATAACGAGGCTCTCGTTACCTGTACATTACTGAAATTCTTATAACAAGTACATTCCGTTGCTTGCTACATTGTATTAGTGTGTTTCCGCAATTATCCTATTCCTAAAATTAATGCTTATACTTTACTGTTAAACATTTCCTTAGTAATCGTAAGAGTAAGGTTAGACATTTGTACCTGTAAAAGATAATTTGTGTTATTTCAAAGTTTCTCATATACTTACATTTAACTTTGCAGTAAAATTTGTATTTTAACTATCAATTTCTAACTGTTTTCTTATGTACTAGTTTTATTTTGATATCAAACCGTAGTTTGTTCAACCGTTAGAACTATCTGTGTCTACTGTATAAGCGATCAGCTGTTTAGCTGATGGAACGCTACTATCTGAGTCTAAATGTACAATGTGTGTCATAAATTATGCTAAGTGCTGGGGTTGTATATAAAAGTTATTTATTTCAATTACTGTGTAAATCAAATTGCATATTTATTCATGATCATTGGGGTTGAAAAATTTACACAGCACAAACACAGACACAGAAAGACACAGACACAGACCAGACCAAACACAGACACAGACACAGACCAAACACAGAACCCAACAAGACCAGACAAACCACAGACCAAGACCAAACCAACACAAACACACCCAGACACAAAGACACAGCCAGACACAGAACAGAAACAGACACAGACACAACACCCAAAAGACCAACACAGACAAAACCCAACAGAAAACAAGCCAGACACAAGGCCCAGACACAGACACACAGAACACACAACAAGCCACAGCACAACCAAACAACAGACCAAACACAGACACAGGAAACAAAACAAACAAACCAGACACAACCGACACAGAACCACAACACGAACAACACAGACACAGACACAGCACGAAAGACACAGAAACCCACAAAAACAAACCCAGACAAACAAGGAAACACAACCGGCACAGCCGCACAGAACAAACACAGAACGACACAGACAAGACACGCACGACACAGACAAGACAAACACAGAACAAACAGACCAAACAAACACGACCAAACCAGAACGGACAACAAAAACAACAAACAAAACAACAAGACACAACACAACACGAACCAAAACAAAACCAAAAACAAGCAAGCACCTACACAGGAAAACAAACCCAGAACAAAGAACACAGACACAAACCAGACACAACAAACCAGACACCGACCAACCAAACACAAAAGACAAAAAACACAAGACACCCAAAACACAACACAGACACAACCGACACAACACAGAAACCCAAAAGACCAACAAGACAAGACCAAAGACCAACAGCAAAAACCAGAAACAAAAGGACACCAACAAACAAAACAACAAAAAAACACAGACACAAAACAAAAGACACAAAACACAGAAACAAACACAGACAACACAGACCCAAAAACCACAGACAACCAGACAAAGACAACCAGACACAACACAAAACAACAACCAAACAGAACCAAACAAAACCCAACAAACACAACACACCAGAACCACAGCACACAGAAACCACAACAAAAACCACAGAACACAAAAAGACACAAACAGACCAGCCACAAAACAAAAGACCAGACAACAGAACACGACAACCAAACCAGACCCAAACAGCCAAAACACAACAAAAACAGACACGAAACACAAAAACCAGAACAACAGAACCAAAACACGACAACAGACAAACCAGACACAGACAAACCCAGAAACCCACAGACCAAACAGAAAGACACAGAACACAGACAAAAACAGACACAAACCACAGACAACCAGACAAAAGACACAAAACAAACCCCAAAAACCCAAAGCACCAAACCCAGACACAAAACAGACACCCAAAAACACACAAACACACAAAGCACAGAACAGACAACACAGACACACAGACACAGACCACAGACACAGACACAGACACAAGCAACAGACACAGACACAGGACACAGACACAGACACACACAGACAAGACACACACAGACACACAAACACAGACACAGACACAGACCACAGACACAACCAGACACAGAAACAGACACAGACACAGACACAACAAGACAAACACAGACACAGACACAACACACACAGACACAACAGACCAGACACCACACACAGCACAGACCACACAGACACCAGACACCACAGACCAACAGACACAGCACAACAGAACACACACAAGCAGCACAGACACGACACAGACACAGACATACAAGACACACAAGACACGACAGACACGAACACAGACAACAGACACAAACACAGACACAACCACGACACAACACAGACACAGACAACAGACACACAACACAGCACAGACAACAGACAACAGACACACACAACAACACAAACACAGACACAAAAGAAACAGACACAGACACACACAAGACACACAGACAAAACCAGACACACAGACACAACGACAACAGACACACAGACACAGACACACAGACAACAGACACACAGACACACAACAGACACACAGCAACACAGACAAAAAACAGAACACAGAAAACACACGACCCAGACACAAACACAGACACAACACAGACCAACACACACAGACACAGACAACACAGACACAGACACCAGACACACAGAACACACACAAACCACAAGACACAGACACAACACAACAGACACACAGAACAACCACAGACAAACAACACAACACAGAACCACAGACACAGACACAAGACACACAGAAACAACACAAACAGACACAGACACACAGACACAGACACAGACCAACAAACAACACACAGACACACAGACACACAGACACAGACACAGCACACCACACAGCACACAGCACGACACAGACACACAACAGACACAGACACAGACACAAGACACACAGAACCACAGACACCGACACAGACAAGACACAGACAAAACAGACACAGAACAGACCAGACACACAGACACAGACACAGACACAACACACAGACACACAGACCAAACAGAACCACAGACACACAGACCACAGACACCAGACACCAGACCACAGAACCACAGACACAGACACAACCACAGACCAAACCAGACACAGCCAGACACACACCAACACAGACCAAAAACACAGACACACAGAACACAGACACAGCAGACACAAGACACACAGACACAAAACACAGAACCACAGACACAGACACAGACAGCCAACACAGACACAGACACAACAGACACAGAAACAGACACAACAGACACACAGACCACAGACACAAACACCAGACAACAACACACAGAAACACAACCACCAGACCAACCAACACAGAACACAGACAGAACCAACCACGACAACACAGACACAGAACCACAGACACAGAACAGACAAGACACAGACACCAAACGACACAACAAGACACCAACAGACACAGACACAAGCACAGACCAAGAACAGACACGAGCAACAGACACCAAGACCACACAGACACAGACACGGACACAGACACAGGACAACAAGACACAGAACAGACACAGACACAGACCAGACACAGAGACACAGACACAGACACAACACAACACAAGACACAACACAACACAACACAAGACACAGACCACACCAGACACAGACACGGACACAGACACAGAACACAGACACAGACACAGACACAGACACAGACACACAGACACGACAAGACACAGACACAAGACACAACAGACAACAGACACAACACAACACAGACACAGACAACAGAAACAGACAACACAGACCAAGACACAGCACAGCACAGAACACACAGACAGCACGACCAACAGACACAGACACACGACACAGGCAACACAGACACAGACACACAGACAGACACCAACACAGACACAGACACAGACACACAGACACACAACACAGACACAGAACAAGAACACAGCACAGACACACAGAACCACAGACAACAAAACACAGACACAGACAACACAGACCAACACAGACACCAAGACACAAGCCAAGACACAAACAACACACAGACACACACAGACACAGCAGACCAACAGACACAACCAGACCAGACACAGCAAACACAACACACACACAGACCAACACAGACACGACACAAACAGACACACAGACACACAGACCACAGAACCACAGACAACAGAAGACACACAGAACAAACACAAACACAGACAACCCAGACACAACAAACACAGACACAAACACACAGACACACAAAAAAACAACAGACACACAGACACACAGACACACACAACACAGACACACAGACACACAGAACACAACAGACACACAACACACACAGACACACAGACACAAAGCACAACAAGACACACAACAGACACACAACACACAGAAAAGACACAGACACACAACACAACAGACACAACAGACACAGACAACAAGACACCAGACACAGACACACCAAGACACAGACACAGAAACACAGACACAGACACACCAGACCACAGACACAGCACAGACACACAGCCAACAGACACAGACCAGACAGCACACAGACACACGACACAACAGACACCAGACACAACCAGACCAACAGAACAACAGAGACAGACACACAACACAGACAACAGACACAGACCACAGAGACACGACAAGACACACAGACACCAGACACGAACAGACACAGACACAGACACAGAACACACAGACACGACACAGACACAGACACAAGACACAGACACAGACACGCAACAGACACAGACACAGGCACACGAACAGACACAAGACAGGACGACACGACACAGACAGACACAGACACCAGACACACACAGACACAGACACAAACACAAACACAGACACAACACAAACAGACACAAGACACACAGACACACGGAACACAGACACAACACAGACACAACCAGACACAGACACAGACACAACACAGACACAGAACACAGACACAGACACCAACCAGACACAGGCACAGCACAGCACAGCACAGACACAACACAGACACGCCAGACCAACAAACACAGACACAGACACACAACACAACACACAGACACACACAGACACAAGAACAGACACAGACACACAAGGACACAGACAGACAGACGACACAGACACAGACAGACACGACACACGACACAGACACAGAACACAGACACGACAGACACAGACACAACAGACCGACAAACACAGACCAGACAAACACGACACAGACACAGACACAGACAACACAGACACAGACACAGAACACAGACAAACACAGACACAGACACACAGACAAACAAGACACAGACACACAACAGACACAACACACAGACAGCACAACACAGACACAAACCAGACAACACAGACACAGACACAGCAGACACAGACACAGACACAGACAGACACAGACACAGACACGACACAGCACAGAACAAACAACAGACACAGCACAGAACAGAACCAAGAAACAGAACAGACACGACAAAACCGAAGAAAGACACAAACAGACACAACCAACAAAAGAACAAACAAAAACAAACAAACAAAAACAGACACAGACAACAGACAACACGCAACAAACACAACACAACACACAATACACAGAAACAACACAACAAACACAAACAGATAAACACAAACAACAAAACAGACCAAAAACAACGCAGACCACAACAACACAGAACAAGACAGACACAAGCAAACAACAACACAACCACACAGACACAACAACACAGACACAACAGCACACACACAGACACAGACACAACAAGACAAAGAACACAACACCGACACAGACCAACAACACAGACACAAACACAGACACAGACACAGACACAGACCAAGAACAGACACAGACACAGACACAGAACAGACACAGAACACAGACACAGACACACAGACACAGACACAACAGACACAGAACAACAGAACAGACACAGACACAGCACACAGCCAGACAACAGACAAGACACAGACACAGCCAACAAACACAAGAACAGACACAGCAACAAACCAGGACACAGACACAAAAACACAACAGAACAAACAGACAAACAAAAAAACAACAGACACAACAAGACAGACAAGACAACAGAACGAACCAGAACCAAGACACAGACACAGACACACAACGACACAGACACACCAAGACAACACAACACACAACGACACAACACAGACACAACACAAACAGACACACAGACACAACACACAGACACACAAACACAGACACAGACACAACGACACAACACAGACAAAGAACAGAAACACAGACACAGACCAACACAGACACGCACAGACCACAGACACAGACACAGACACAGCACAGACACAGACACAGACACAGACACAAACAACACAGACAAACACAGACACACACACAGACACAGACAGAACAGACACAGAAAGACACAGACACAGCACAGACACAGACACAGGCACAGGAAGACAAGACACAGACACAACACAGAACAGAACAGAACAGAAAAAACAACAAGACAAGCACAAGACACAGACAAGACACAACAGACCAACACAGACACAGACACAGAAACAACACCAAACAACAGACACAGACACAGACAGACACAGACACAGACACAGACACAGACACACACAACACACAGACACAGACACACAGACACAGACACCAAACACAGAACACACAGACAGACACAGACACAAACAACACAGAACGACAACAGACACAGACACAGACACAACCACAGACACAAGACAAGACACAACACAGACACAACACAACACAAACACAGAACACAACACAAACAAGAACAGACACAGCACAGACACAGCACAGACACAAACCAGGCCACAAACAACCAAACAACCCAACAAACAACACAAAAGACAAGGACAAGCAAGACACAAACACAAGCACACAAGGCACAACACAGACACAGACACAAACAAACAAAAAAACAAACAACACAACACAAACAACAAACACAAAAAAAAGAAAACAAAGACACAGACCACAACACACGGACACAACACAACACAACACAACACAGACACAGACACAGACACAGACACAGACACAGACACAACAACAACACAGACACAACACGAAGAACAGACACAGACACGACACAGACAGACACAGACACACAGACACGACACAGACCGACACGAACACAGAACAGACACAGAACACAGAACAACACAGACACAGACACAGACACAGACACAGAACAGACACAACACAGACAACACAGACACAGACACAGACACAAACAACACACACAGACAGACACAGACACAGAACCAACAACACACAAACAGACACAACACAGACACAGAACAGACAAACAAGAACAGCCAACCAGCACAGAAAGACACAGAACACAACCACAACACAGACACAGACACAGACACAGAACAGACACAGACACAGAACGACCACAACCAGACACAACAGAAACCACAAAACACAGACCGCAAACACCAACAACAAACCAACAACAAACAACAAACAAGCAACACAGACACAGCACAGACCGAACCAGCCAAGACCACAGCACAGACACAGACACAGACACAACACAGACACAAACCAGAACACACAAACAACACAACACACACCACACCCAAGACAAACAAACAAACAACACAACAGACACAAACAGACAAAAAAAAGAAAACAAAAACACAAAAAACAAAAAAAACACAGACAAGCACAGACACAGACCAGACCACAGACACAGACAAGACACAGACACAACACAGACACAACACAGACACAGACACAGACACAACAACCAAGACAAGACACAACACAGCAACACAACACAAACACAGAAAGACAACACAGACCAACACAACACGCCAGAACAGACACAGACACACCAGACACAACACACACCAAGACAACACAACACAGACACAACACAGACAAGACACAACACAGAACAACACAGAACACAGACACAGACACAGACAGACACAGACACACAGACAAGACAGACACAGACAACCAGACACAGACACAAACACAAAGACACAGACAACACACACAGACAACAGACACAGACAAACAGACACACACAAGACACAAACACAACAGACACAGACACACAGACACAGACAACCACAACACAGACACACAGACAACAACACAGACACAGACAACAACACAACACAGACACAGCACAAACACAGACACAGACACAAACACACAGACACAAGACACACAGACACAAACAGACAACAACACAGACACACACAGACACAACAACCACAACAGGACACAGACACAGAACACAGGCACAGGCACAGCACACACAGACACAGACACAGACACCAGACACAGACACAGACACAGACACAGACCAGACACAGACACACAACCAGACACAGACCAGCACAGACACAGAACAGACCAGAACAGACACAGACACAGACACACACAGACACACAACACAACACAGACACAGAACACAGACACAGACACAGACACAACAACGACACAGACACCACAGACACAGACACAGACACAGACACAACACAGACACAACACGACACAGACACAGACAGACAACCAGACCAACACAGACACAGACAACCAGACACACACAGACACAGACACAAGCCACAGACACACAGACACACAGACACAGAACAAACAAACACAGACACAGACACAAACACAGACACAAGCACAACAGACACAGACCACAGACACAGACACAGACAAGACACGAACCAGACCAAACCAACACAGACCAACACAAACAACACAGACACAAACAACAGACACAGACACAGACACGAACAGACACAGACACAAACGACACAAGAACAAACACGACCAAGACCAAAACCACAAACACAGACACAGCAAACCAACACAAACAAACAGACACAGCCGACAGACACAAACAGACACAGACACAACAAGACAAACACGACAACCAAGGACAGACACAGCAGACACAACACAGACACAACAAAAAACACAAACCAACACAAACACACAAACACAACACAACACAACAACAACACAGACACAACAGACAACAACAGACACACAGACACAGACACAAACACACAGACACCACAGACACACAAAACACAGACAACACAGACACACAACACAGAACACAAACACACAAGACAAAACACAACAAACACAACAACAACCAGACACACACACAGAAAACAAGACACACACCAAACAAGACACAGACACAGACACACAGACACAACAAACCAACACACACAGACACAGACACAAACAAACACAGACACAGACACAGCACAACACAGACACACAAGACACAGACACAGGAACACAGACACAAACACAAGAAACAGACACCAGACACAGACACAACAACCAGACACACACACACAGACACAGAACACAGAACAACAACAGACACCAGCAACAGCAAAAGACACAGACACAGACACAAACAGACACAAACAACACAGACACAGACACAGAAACACAGACAACAACGACACAAACCACAGACACGCACAGACACAAACCAGAACACAGAACAGGACACACAACACAGACACAGACACAACACGACACACAAACAACACGACACACAACACAGACACAAGACACACAACAGAACCACAGACACAAAACACAGACACGACAGACACAGAACCACAGACACAGACACAAACACCAGACAACAAACACAAACCAGCACAACACACACAGACACAAACAACCAAACACAGACACAGACACCAAACCAAGACACAAACAACAGACCACAGACCACACACAGACAAGACACCAGACACAACACAGACAACAAGACCACAGACACAGACACAGACCAAACAACAAACAACAGACACAGACACAGACACAGACACAGACAACAGAACAGACAGACACAGACACACAGACACAGACACAACACAGACAACAGACACAGACAAAACACAGAACACAGACACAAACACACAGACACAGACCAAGACACAGACACCAGACACACAACACAGACACACAACAGACAACAGACACAGACACAGACACAGACACAGACACAGACAACCAACACAAGACACAGACACAGACACAGAAACACAAACACAGACAACCAACAAACCAGCACGACACAGACACAAACACAGACACAGAACACACAGACACAACACAGACCCAAACACAGACACCAAGACACAAGACACAGACACAAACACAGACACACAAGCACAGACACAAACACAAGACACAGACAACAGACAAGACACGACCAAAACAAACCAGACACAGACCAACAACACAGACACAACACAACAACACACAACAACCAGACACAAGAAACCACAGACACGACACAGAAACAAAGGACAGCACAGACACCACACAGACACAACACAGACACAGACACAGACACAGACACAGACACAGACACAGACAAGCACAGACACAAACAACACAGACACAACACAAACCAGACACACAACACAGACACCAGACACACAAACAGACAGACACAGAACAACAAACAAGACACAACACACAAACACAGACACACAGACACACCAGACACAGACAACGACAAACAGACACAGACACACAGACCAACAGACACACCAGACACACAGACACAGAACACAGACACAGACACAAGACACAGACACACAAGACAACACAGAACAGACACAAGACACAGACACACAAGGACACAACAGACAGACAACAGACACAGACACACACACCAGACACAACAGACACAACAACACAGACACACAGACACAACAACAGACACAACAGACACACAAACAAGACCAACAGACACAACACAAACACAGAACACAGACACAACACAGACACAGACAACACAGACACAAACAGAACACAACACAAACACAAGACAACACAGACACAGAACAGACACAGACCAACAGACACAACAACAGACACAGACCAGAACCACAGACAACAACACAGACACACAGAACAGCACAAACCAGAAACAGGACACAACCAAGACAACAAGACACAAACCAAGACACAAGACACAAACACACCGACAACAACACCAGACAAAACAGAACAACAAGACACAGACAACAGACACAGACACAGACACAGACAAACACAGAACAACACAACACAGACACAGAACACAGACACAGACACAACACACACAGACCAACAGACAACAGACACAGACACAGACAAACACAGACCACACAGACACAACAAACAACAACACAGACACAACACAGACACAGACAAGACACAAGACACAACACAACAACAAACACAGACACAGACACAGAACCCACAAACAACACAGAACCACACAGACACAACAAACCAGACACAACACAACACAACAAACACAGGCACACAGGAACACAGACCAACAACAGACAACACAGACACACAGACCACACAGACACACAACAACCAGACACACAGACACAGACACAACACAAGGACACAGACAACCAGACACAACACACAGAACACACAGACACACACACACACAACACGAACAGACACACAGACACACACAACAACACAGACACAAACAAACAACACACAGACACACCAACAACACACACACAAACAAACAGACACACAACAAAACACCAGACCAAACACAGACACAGACACAGACACAAACCAGACAACAGAACAGACACAGACACAACAGACACACCACAGACACACAGAACACAGACAAACACAGACAACCAGACACAGACACAAAAACACAGACACAACACAGACACCAACAACACAGACACAACAACACACAGACACAACACAGACACACACAGAACACAGACACAGAACACACAGCACAAACACAAGACACACAGACACACAGACACAGACACAGACACACAGAACAACAACAGACAAACACAGACACAAAAGACACACAGCACACAGACACAGACACACAGACACAGACCACAGACAAACACACAGAAACCAGACACAACAAAGCGACACAGACACCAACAACACAGACACAACACGACACAGACACAAACAAACACACACAACACACAGACACAGCACGACACACAACACAGCAACCAGACAAGACACAACAACAGACACAAAACAAGACACACAGACACAGACACACAGACACACACAGACACAGACACACAGACAACAGACACAACCAAACACAGCACACAGACAACAGACACACAGAACACACACACAACACAACAACCAGACACAGGACACACAGACACACAGACACAGACACAAACACAGACACAACACAACAACACACAGACAACACAGACACACAGACACACAGACACACAGACACACAGACAACAGACACACAGACACACAGACACACAGACAACAGCACAAGAACCACAGACACACAGACACAACACAAACCAACAACACACAACACACAGAACCACAGACACAAACACACAGACACACGGCACACAGACACACACAACACAGACACAAACAACACAACACACAGACACACAGACACACAGACACACAGACACAAGAACACAGACACAGACCACAGACACAACACAGACACCAACAAGCCACAGACACAGACACACAAACACAACAACAGAACACAACAGACACACAAACACAGACACACAACACAACACAGACACAACAACAGACACAAACAACACACAGACACCACACCAGACACCACAGAAACCAACAAGCACAACCAAGAACACAGACACAACAACAACACAGAACCAAACGACAGACACACAGACACACAGACACAGCACACAGACACAACACAGACACACAGACACAGACACAGACACAGCACACCAAACAGACAACCAGACACAGACACAGCCAACACAGACACAAGCACAGACACAGACAGACACACACACAGACACAAACAGACACACAGACACAACAGACACACAGACACAACACAAGACAAGACACACAAACCACAGACACACAGACACACCAGACAACACAGACACAAGAACACAGACACAGACACACAAACACAACACAGACACAAGACACAAGACACAGACACACAAACAGACACAGACACACAGACACAACACAACACAGACACAGAACAACAAACACAGACAAGACACAGACACAGACACACAGACACGACACAGAACACAGACACAACAAGACACAGAACACAGACACAGACACAGACACAGACACAGACCAGACACAGACACACAGACACAAACCAGACACAAGACACAGACACAACACAGACACAGACACAACAAGACAACAGACACAGACACAAGACACACAACACAGACACAGACAAACACAGACAAGCACAAACAGACACAAGGACACAGACACAACAAGACACAAGCACACGCACAGACCAGACACCAGACACGGACAAGAAACAACCCGCACAGACAACAGAAAAACAAAAAGACAACAGACACACGAACACAGACACAGACACAGACACACCAGACACAGACACACGACACAGACACACAACACACGACACAGACACACACGACACAACACACACAGACACACAGACACACACACACAGCACACAAGAAAACACACAACACACACACACAGACACAGACAACAACACAGACACAAACACACAGACACAGACACAGACACAGACACAACACAACACAAACAGACACAAGACACAGACCACAGACACAGACACAGACACAGACACAACAGACGACACAGACACAAACACACACAGACACAGACACAGAACACAAGCACAGACACAGACACAACACAAACAGAACACAGACACAGACACAACACAGCACAGCACAGACACAGACACAAGGCACACGGACACACAGACACACAGACACAGACACCAAGACACAGACACAGACACAACACAGACACAGACACAGACACAGACACAGACACAGCAACAGACACAGACACGGACACAAGACACACACAGACACAGACACAGACACGACCAAGAACAGACAAGACAACACAACACAGACACAGACACAGACAGACACAGACAAACGACACAGACACACAGACACGACCAGACACAGACACAGACACAGACACAGACACAAGCACAGACAAAACAGACACAGACACAAACACAAGACACAAACCAGACACAAAAGAGACACAGACACAGACACAGCACGCACAGACACAGACAACAGACACAGACCAGACACAGACACAACAAGACAGAACACAGACACAGACACAGCACAGCAACCAGACCAAGACACGCGGACCAGAACCACAGACACAGACACAGAACAGAGACACGACACAGACCGACCAGACCCAGACACAGACACAGACACAACACAGACACAGACACAGACACAGACACCAGACACAGACACAGACAAACACAGACACAACACACAACACACAGACACAGACACAGACACAGACACAGACACAGACACAGACCAGACACAGACACAGACACAGACACACAACGACACAGACACAGACACAGACACAAGACACAGACACAGACACAGACAAGACCAGACACAGACACAGACAAGACACAGACAAGACCAGACACAGACAAGACACACAGACCAGACACAGACACACACACAACACAGACACAGACAGCACAGACACAGACACAACACAGACACAACACAGACACAGACACAGCACACAGACACAGACACAGACACAGACACAGACACAGACACAGACACAGCACAGACACAGACAAACACAGACACAGAACAACACACACAGACACAGACACAACACAGACAGACACAGAACACAGACACAGACACAACACAGACACAACAGCCAACACAGACAACACAGACACAGACCAGACACACACAGCCAGACACACAGACACGACACACAGACACAGACACAACAAGCACACAGACACAGACACAAGACAACACAGACACAGACACACAGACACACAAGACACAGACAACACAGACACAACCAGACACAAGACACAAGACAACACAGACACAGACACACACAGACAACAGACAAACCACAGACACAGACACAGACACACACACACAACACACAGACACAGACACAACCAGACACAGACAAGACACAAGACACAGACACACACAGACACAACAACACAGACACAGACACAGACAGACACAGACACAGAACAACACAGACACAGACAAGACACACAGACACAACAACACACAGACACAAGACACACAGACACAACAAGACACAAGACACAACACAGACCACAGACACAACAAGACACACAGACACACAGACACGACACAAACAACACACACAGAACAACACAGACACACAGACACGACACACAGACACAGACACACGACACCAGACACAGACACACCAAACACACACAACACACAGACACACAGACACACCAAGACACAGACACAGAACAACACAGACACACAACACACAGCACACAGACACCAGACACAGACACACACAGACACAGACACAAGACACAGACACAGACACACAGACACACAGAAACAGACACACAGACACAGACACACAGACACAAGACACAGACACACAGACACAACAAGACACACAGACACACAGACAAACACAGACACACAGACACAAGCACAGACACAGACACACAGACACACAGACACACAGCAGCACAGACACACAGACACAGACACACAGACACAGACACAGACACCAGACACAGACACAAGACACACAGACCACACACAGACACAGACACACAGACACACAGACACAGACACACAGACACACAGACACAAGACACACAGACACAAGACACACAGACACACAGACACAAGACACAGACACAGACACAGACCAGACACACAGACACACAGACACAACAACAGACACAGACACACGACACAAGACACAAGAACCACAAGACACAGACACACAGACACAGACAACAGACACAGACACAGACACAGACACAAGACACAGACACAAGACACAGACACAGACACAGACACAGACAACAGAACACAGACACGCACAAGACACAAGACACAAGACACAGAACACAGACACAGACACACAACACAGACACAAGACACAACACAACACAGAACACAGACACAACACAGACACAGACAACAGACACAGACAACACAGACACACAGACACACAGACACAACACAGACACAAGACACACAACACAGACACACAGACACACAGACAACGCAGACACAGACACACAGACACACAGACACAGACACAAGACACAAAGACACAACAAGACAGACAGACACAAGACACACAGACACGACAAGACACAACACAGACACACAGACACACAGACACACAGACACAAACACACAGACACACAAGACAACACAGACACACAGACACACAAGACACAGACACAGACAACAGACACACACAACACAGACACACAGACACACAGACACAGAACACACAGACACACAGACACAGACACACAACAGACACCAGACACAACACACAAACACAGACACACAGACACAGACACACAGACACAAGAACACACACAGACACACAAGACACACAGACAACAGCACACAGACACACAGAACACAGACACACAGACACACACAACAACAAGACACAGACACAAGACACACAGACACACAGACACAGACACACAGACACAGCCAAACAGACAAACACACAAGACACACAGACACACAGACACACAGACACCAGACACAGACACACAGACACAAAACACAGACACACAGACACACAGACACACGACACAAGACACACAGATACACAGACACACAGATACACAGACACACAGACACACAGACACACAGAGACACAGACACACAGACACAAGACACAAGACACACAGACACACAGACACACAGACACAAGACACAACAACACACACACACACAGACACACAGACACACAGACACACAGACACACAGACACACAGACACACAGACACACAGACACACAGACACACAAACGCACAGACACACAGACACACAGACACGCAGACACACAGACACAGACACAGACACAGACACAGACACAGACACAGACACAGACACAGACACAGACACAGACACAGACACAGACACAGACACAGACACAACACAACCAGACCAGACACAGACACAGACACAGACACAGACACAGACACAGACACAGACACAGGCACAGACACAGACATAGACACAGACACAGACACAGACACAGACACAGACACAGTCACAGACACAGACGCAGACGCAGACGCATGCACAGACACCGACGCAGACACAGACACAGACACACGCAGACGCAGACGCAGACGCAGACCAGACCAGACACAGACCAGACGCAGCGCATACGCAGACGCAGAACACGCGACGCGACACGACACACACGACACGGACAACACGGACACGGACACGGACACGGACACGACACACACGGACACACACGGACACGGACACAGACACGACACACACACACGGACACGGACACGGACACACACGTACACGACAGACACGGACACGGACACGGACACGACACGGACTCAGACACAGACAACACAGACACAGA
>JARFJB010001964.1:1402500-1405000 GCA_036346205.1 Vesta saturnalis | reverse complement strand
ACAGACACACAGACACACAGACACACAGACACACAGACACACAGACACACAGACACACAGACACACAGACACACAGACACGAAGACACGTAGACACGTAGACACACAGACACACACACACACACAGACACATACACACAGACACACAGAGACACAGACACACAGACACACAGACACACAGACACACAGACACCATGGGAAACTTCTCAGGTGTTCGCAAATACTTTTTGAATCATAATACCCACTAAATAGAGTTGCCGGGGTGAATAAACCACATTAGTTTTCAATGTAGTACTCAACTGCAGAAGATTTTTTTTAAATCGGAAGTGGTTTCATTTTACTGTGTGGACGGGATTGAGCTACGCTGCGTTGTGAATTATAAGATGACAGTTTCATTTATATATTTAATAACACACCATTTAGTAAAATTTAGTAAAACTGATCACAGTTACAAAATGCTCGTCCGACTGGAAATGGGTGATATTTATATAATTACAAATAATACTGTCTTTCGTAAATCCTTTACTGGTAATTTTATGAGAGTCTTACAGGCAAGGGTGTATCAAATTTCGCAAACATTTTTGCAATATTTTTTTTAATTTGAAGTAAACCATTACAAAAAGTGTGTGGATTTCATTCCTTCAGAGAAGAAAAATTAATTAGTTAAAACATTGAAGTAAAGCTTTCCGAGTAGGATGATTATTGAAACAGTTCAGATGTTTATTAACTAAACGAAGTTTATGTTGCTGTGGAGTAGCATGCGAGTGACACATTGAGTTAACTAATAAAAGCCTGAATTAAAAAAATATTAATTTTACAGGGCTTACCTTGCAAGGGTATTCCATGTATTTAGTACTAAAACACAATAATTATAAACAATTATGTCAATTTATTTATAATAATATAAATATGCAAATTGTTATGGTCTAAATACACACTATCCCGTAGAGATAATGACGTCGAATCGGCCTATTCGTGGGAAAGGCGGGATTCATACGCTGGGAATTCATCAAACAATCAACAATATGTAAATAACTGTCATAAATGTGCCACCTATTCGAAATGTTTAGCGGCAAATCGCCATGGATCAAATCATTAATACTGAACTCCGCCTTCAAAATTCTATAAAGTTTGGTTATTGTCTCTGTATTGAAGTGAGTTTCATGATTAAAATCGCCTTTATGGGAGAAATTTCTTCAATGTTCTCCAATGTAAGTAAAATAGATTTGCAAGAATTTATTGTTAATATGGCTGGCGCATACACGTTATGTATTACATCTGACGGCGAATTATGTAAAATATATCATTGGCCAAATTCAAACTCCCGTCTGGCAAGGGAACCGTCAGAGTGGTTGCAAGGATCTGCAACCGCTTACTCGTAATTTAGACTGCAGCTGCTCAAGAGGAGTACAGTGACCTATTCGGACAGAACGAGAACAGTAAGACGTTTGATTCTATTAAATTATTGCTGTTTAGATTAAGTTTTAATACAAAAACACATCTTTTTCTTTGTTATACAGATTTGTAATACATTTTGTAATGGGGTTTTGTATTCATTCATCATTATTTATGCACTATGTGCAAGTCCTAGCCTTATTTTCCCAGAAGGTTAAGTTAGTTTTATGAAAACATCTTTTGCGTTATGTAAAATTACTCTATGCATAATTTTTTTTTTAGTATATGTATTAAGTTTACTTCAAAAATTGTTTCATTACCTTTATCAAAGTAATTTATTTTCTGATGATTCACCGTAAATGTTCATATACAAAAGTTACAGTTAATATTGTTGGTTGTTTATAGTTACCAAAAGTAATTGTAAATAAGGGATTATAATTTAAATTCATTTTTATGCATATTTGAATCTAAGATAGCTTGATACATAATTCATATAAGCTGCCCTGCAAAATTGTGATTAGATTAATAGTTGTTTTGCAGGTCTTTGACCTTAAAGATAAACGTTTGATGCAGTTTAGTCTTTCTTGTGAAATATTTATGAAATTTTATTACACGTTACGCATGAGTAGTAAGCCGATTTAGAAGGTGCAACTGCAAATGTAGGAACGCAGTAAAATATGAATTGTCAAAATAACTAAACTTCATCTGAACAGATGCTAAATATTTTAGGTTATTTTGTTTTCAGTTTGCATTTTAAAGTGATATTGTATAATTAGGTGAAACGTAATTACGCGATTGTATACTTAATAAACCATTACAGTTCAATTTCAAGCATCCAAATTTTTCATTTCCTTTACATTTTTTGTCCCGATCGGGTGTACGAAGGTTTTATGCAACTCTATTGCTATGTTTTAGTATTCTTTTTAGCAGAAATCGAATACGTATAACAAATAGGTTTCTTAGCTATTCATTAAAAGTTATTCTGATTTGTCAGTTTAAATACATAAAATAAAAGTTCGGGTGTATAAATAGTTCTATAGCTTAAAATGAAAAATGTTATTGAGAGTATGAATGACAGTAACGATGAAGATTTTCGGCCAGAAATC
>JARFJB010001964.1:1380000-1400000 GCA_036346205.1 Vesta saturnalis | reverse complement strand
GTTTACCACAATGTTTTGAATTTAACTAACAAGCATACCTCAAAACTTTATCGTTTCAAAACAAACCGATTAAATCAGAGCTTAGTCTCAATTACCTTAAACAGGAAATAAAGTATAATCAGAATTCAGAAATCTAAGCCACTAGCATAAAGCAAAACACATGTTCTACCACTAAAATCAATTACATAATTAAAATTTTCTAGAATCATTAAATGTTCCTTTATAAGATGCTAAAACCTATTTAAACGGAATTTTCTTTGCTATTAAACGTTCAACGGTTAACGTAAATTCATCTACAATCAGCAAACGAGTCCATAGAAATAACTTCATTAGGTATTCAGTATTCATAATCAATTTAGATTATTCAGGTCACGCTCAAGCCTACTTGTCCTCTTGTTGACACCCTTTAAAAATTCAATATTTATTACGCTGTATCAAGTACGTTTATGGTCCCGATGTATCTTCCACATGAACAAGATAACTTATACACTGGAAGATTATAAATCTTTTCGACACTCTAGGTGATCTTAAATGTTCTTTAATTTTCTTGTATGTTTAAAATAGTCCTAATGCCATATAGCATTTTTAATCATTATCAACATATTATAACTAGAAAAGTTGTACCTAATATTAAGAACTGGTTTTCTTTAAAGGTTAGCAACGGTGTAATAACATTATTCATATCTGTAAGTGAATATCCATTATCTTGTAAGGATAATTTAATTTTATATTCATCATTCAAAATTTCAAGATCCAAATTGGTTTGCTCCGATCTACTAAAGATTTAATTACCTAATTTTTTACGTGGATGGTGGTTGGATAATTTATGAAGGTATCTATCAGTGTGAGGATTCGTAAACTTATTGTAATATGATTATAATATTAATATTCAGAAATGGTAAACTCGTTGGTTGTTAATGATGTATACTGAATACTGGAATGTATACCATTTTTTGAAACAAACATTTGCGTTTCCTTCTGGTTGCCAAATAACAAATGTGCATTACTATTATACCAAACTGAAGGTTTTTAGGTGTATTTGTAAACGTTAATGTTTCAAATTTTTCCATATCAAAATTAGCTATAACAGGACTAAGTATAAGTTATCTTGTTCATGTGGAAAGATACATCGGAACAAAACGTGTTTGATCAAGACAAAGAACATTTGAATTTTGTAGATTGTCAACCAGAGGTCTGTTTCTTGACCATGCTTAATAATCTAAATCATGACATTCAATTTGACAATATGAAAATATTGTCAAGACAAACCATTATTATGTTCGTTTGCAACGTGAAGCTATTGAAATATATAAACACCGATTAATTTTAATAGACAAGAAAATCTCCGTTTAAATAGGTTTTGGCATCTTATAATTAAAAGAGCATAATGATGCCTCTTGATTTTAATTTGTTTTCAGCTTTTGGTATGTCAAGTTTTGCTGTGTTTTCCTAGACCTTGAGCAAAGTTTACAATTATATGTTAAATTTCCACAGCACTATAATTTAACATAAGTAGTTGAAATTAAATTGAAATTAAAATTACAAAGAACGTTCTGCATTGTGCTTTTCATTGTTAATAACACTTCCAATTATTGATGAAGATATCTCTTGTTAGATTTAACTGGGTTATTTTTGATGTAATGTTTGATTGTGAATGCTTCTATCATTTTAAAATTGAAGTTTTTCACAACTTTACATTACATCATAACTCAATTAAATTTTGTTAAATGTGTTTTTGGCTGGCAAATTTCATTGTTAGCTTTCGTCGTAGAGAGTGTTCTGGTTTGTCATCTTTAAGACAGTTTAACAATATTTAATTTTAATGACCTAGTTATTCTTTACTACAATTTTATAGTTGGCTTATACGTTTCTCAAACTGTTATATTAATAGCAGGCTTATGTTTATGTTTGAATTTTTTCAAATTTGACAAAATTGTTTACTACATCTTTAACAATTTTTAACATACATTGCTACTGACGAAGTTAACTGTAAGTGTTATCGAAACGTTTAGATTGTATAATTTAAAGTACACCATTAAAAAATCCCAAAAAGATAAGTATTTTATTATGAGTGTTAATGGTGAAAGTTTACATTTTCATATTATTATAAAAGAGGTTGCATAATTATCCTAAAAATTGTTATTAAAATTATTTCTTTTCTTTCATTTCTATTTTGTAGGTTGGAAGGTGGTATAATGATCCACACCAGATATTTTGATAATTGAAATTGTAATATTGCATACTTCTTCAGAAACATTTTGAATCGCATACAATTATTATGATTTTACTCTCTCTTTGCAGGCTCATTTATTTTGAAAAAGCATAATCCATCTGACATTAACTCAGAAGTTTACCACAATGTTTTGAATTTAACTAACAACAGCATACCTCAAAACTTTATCGTTTCAAAACAAACCGATCTAAATCAGAGCTTAGTCTCCAATTACCTTTTAAACAGAGGGATAAAGTACAATGCAGAATTCAGCAAATCTAAGCCACCTAGCATAAACGCAACCCCATCTACAATTGTTCTACCACATCAAAAAGTCAATTACAATATTTTCAACAATACTTTTCCCAGAGATCATAAAAATGTTCCTTATATTGTGACTTTGGGTATATTTGATGTGCACAGAATTAAAAAACGGTCTATGCGTTTAACGTCAGCAATTAACGTAAAGTCATCTACAATCAGCAATACGCAGTCCATAGAAATAACTTCATTAGGTATTACGTCAACTACTACTCAAAAATCAAGTATAGCAAGTAATGTCACGCTAAAACCTACTTGTCCCACTTATATGACACCCTTTGGAGTTCAAATTTATCAACAACACGCCATACCTCTAGTTTATGGTTCTAACCGTGTTTACTCACCTAATTCAATGTTCTCTTCCCCAAATAATAATTATCCTCCACAGTCTTATTCGACACCTACACACATGTCGTCTTACTCTAATCCAATTTTTCAACCTCACAATATGTTTCAAAAGCTATTAAACTCCTATAACCACTTCGCTTCTATTCCTTATCAACAAATTTTGTGCACTCCATTGAGAAGTTCGTCTAATACTATGTTTGGTAACTCTAAAGATATAAATCACCTTAACTTATCTCTTCCTTCTGTGCAATCGAAGTAAGTCGCATGATGTAGTAAAGCATAATATAATTTTGTTATGCATTTTAGAAATATGTCAAGATCGTCAAGGCAATGTCCATATGGAGAAGTAAGTTGCGAAGACAATTCCAAATGTATTAAAATTAGACAAAAGTGTGACGGAGAAGTACACTGTAGGGATGGAAGCGATGAAGAATTGTGTCCTTGTAAAACAAGATTAATAAAATCTAGAATTTGCGATGGCTACATTGATTGTGCCAACGGCGAAGATGAATTAATGTGTTTTGGTAATAACTTAGAATTCGTTTTGAAACATGACATTTGCGTATATCACTTTAGGTTGCGATTTCGGATCATATAGTTGTGATGACTGGTCTCCTAGAGAACGCGTTTCTACATGTATACCTATAGAACAGCGGTGTGATGGAATTCCTCAATGCCCAACCGCAAAAGATGAAGTGGATTGCGCTCTATTGGTTGATAGTATAGAGACAAATGTAGTATTATAGAAGTGTTATTTAAATACGGAGCTATTTTAATTTCAGTATTTTATGGTAACGAAATCAGTCGGTTTCTTATACAGAAACTTTAAAGGACGTTGGTATCCAGTGTGCAGAAATCCGGAATTATGGGCAAATGATGCTTGTCAAAGTGAAATAGGACGCAGCGCTGTGTATTTATAAATCTACATGTTAAATTAAATGTAATGAGACAAACTTTTAGAGCTCCCTTAACTCACTTAGTTCCTGTTGATATAATTTATGATGGTTTATACGTAAGTTCGAGCAGCTCAGGAACAGTGGAAATTGACCAAACGTGTGAAGATCGTGCTGCAGTTTATGTTGAATGCCCCCCTTTAGTGTGTGGAGTTAGAGTACAAGAACGAAATTCTTTTAGGCGTGAAGAAGTAGATACTAGTGCAGAATTCATTTTAGGTCAAATTCACACTTTCGGACCTATTTTTGAAAACCATAAGAACAAAAGTGATTCGATTTTGGGTAGTAGTAGAGTGGTTGGTGGAAAACCAAGTCAACCAAAAGCATGGCCATGGATTGTGTCAATTTACAGAAATGGTCTATTCCATTGTGGAGGTGCACTAATAAACGAAATATGGATTCTAACAGCTGCCCATTGTGTAGACAAGTGATCCTAGATAAATATAGATTTTATTTCATTATTACAAATTACTTTTCAGATATTCTCGTTATTACTATGAAATACAAGCTGGAGTTCTGAGAAGGTATTCATATTCTCCGATGGTACAAAATAGAATTGTGGACCATATCATAGCACATCAGTTTTATGATCGACGTAAATTAAAAAATGATATTGCTCTTATGAAAATGTCGGTACCTGTGGAATTTAATCGATATGTTAGACCAATTTGTTTGCCTTCGGAAATTACTGCAGGGAAAAATTATATGTGGGGTCCAGAACCGGGCACTCTTTGTACTGCAGTTGGTTGGGGTGCAACTGTAGAACATGGATCTGACCGTAAGGCAACGTTTGTTATTTAAAAAACTAATTACGTATTTTAGCCGATCATCTTCGTGAAGTAAATGTTCCCATTCATAAGAAATGTAAACACAGAGAGGACGAAGAAGGACACGAAATATGTGCTGGTTTACGAGAAGGAGGAAAAGATGCTTGTCAAGGTGATAGTGGTGGTCCATTTATGTGCAGAAATCCCAATTCTCCAAATCAGTGGTATTTGGCGGGAATTGTAAGTCATGGTGAAGGATGTGCTAGACCGGACGAACCAGGAGTGTACACACGAGTCAGCTTGTTTTTGGGGTGGATTTTTGAGCATATAAGTTAATAGACTCTTATAATTTTGATGTTAAAAATGCTAAAAATTTAATTATTTTAGAAGCTGAAGTATTGCCTGTTAGAAGACCTCTTCACCATTGCCCAGGCTATGTTTGTAAGAAAAGCAAAAAATGTATAGGTAACAAACGACGCTGTGATAAAATTGTTGATTGTTTAGAAGGTGATGATGAATTAAATTGTGATCGAAATACTTTCCCGGAAATTTTTAAAAATGCAATGCGTCATATGTTTTCACGTCTCAGTGAAGAAAATAACGTATCAAATAATACTAAAAATGCTACACATACAACGAATATTACAGCAAATAATACTGTATATAATGCTACACACTACAGAAAATTTAACAAAAATATTACGAAACGAGAGGGTGGAATAACTGATGTGAAAAACACCGATGACATTAGTAATACGGAACCCACTTTCGATGCATTTAAAAATAAAACAAGTGTATCGACTTTCAGCAAAAACCAAGGACTAACCATAAGTAAACAACCAGAAAAGTTACCATCAGCTATGATCGACGACACTGTGATAGTGCCAACCTTTAAATCAAATCAAGGGAAAACATTTCAAACACTACACATATCACCTTTGACATTAAATAACAACACTATACTGCCATTTGGGAGCAAAGATGATAACGCAAGCCTAAATAAATTTCAAAACTTTTCGAAAATAGAACAAACGAAAATTGACCCTAACGAGCTCAAAAGTACCACCACCGATCCACCAATGACACGTGATCCAAATGTTTATCAAAGTGAAAATGATGTAGGACAGTTTTCTCTAACAGTAATATCAACAACTGAAGGTTCAATAGATAAAAATGCAACTATACCTTCAATCAGTACATCCGCTTCTTCAACATGGAAATTTCCACATATTTCATCCTTACAAAGAAACAGTTTTATATGCAAAGTGTACATTACCTTTTTTTCTTAGTTAACGAACTAGTGGCCTGTGAAACGTATTGTTTTTTCTCCAATCTACTAAATAAGTCATTATATTTAAAAATATCTCGTAAAGAGAAGGCTATTTCGGGATTGTTCGGATCACAACGCAACTATACAAAAAGTAAATTATTTGATTTGTTACTCCTAGCAAACGTGCATTATCCTAGCTAAACATACTCTACGTAACATTACTTTTACAAGCTACTAATTTTTAAGAATCAGCCAACTCTATTTAATATCAGCTGAAGAGGTATTTTAAGATACTATTATAAATAACTTGATTTCATAAACTCATATTTTTCATATAATTTACAGATGAATACCAAATAAAATATGTTACATTATTCGTAAAGTAACCGTTTTTACTAGCTTTAAGATATTACAGGCTCGCCCACGGCTCGCCCATGAACTTCTGTCGCCAGTAAAAACCTATTTACCATGCTAATAATATAACTACCATTTGTTACTAGTCCAACGAATAATTTGGCCTTGAAAAAGTATACATGCTACACTGGCTATGGTCGGGCCGGCGAGAGGTGTCTTATGACTCATCTTTTAGTAAAGCATGGTTTAAAATTTTAAAAACGTATGTCGGTATTGGTTCATATAGTTAGTAATTTTGAATACCGACAAAACATCGTCAATGTTTCTAAGTTATTTTCAAATTTAAGCCGCGCTGTCAAATTTAAATAAAGTTATTGTTCGAATATCTCGATTTAGGATCCTAAAGGTTTTAAAATCCCCATCCACTCGTATAAATAAAGTCAAATTTTGTTTAAGGTCTTCGCACTTATTCTGGCATGTAAAGTCCACTGAGTGTGGTTAGTCATATGACAATATATTGTACAACTGTAAATGATTATCAGAACGAGACCGGGTCAACAAAATTTCGTTTTGGATCTGTTTTACAAATTAATTATATCAATAATTTTCAATAAGAAACGAATTGGCTAGCAGTAGTGCCGGAATGAAGTGGAAAAGTTTGGTTAATTGCGGAGGATCGTTTTAGCCGACAGATCTCACTGCGTCAAAAGAGTCAAAATTGTAATTTGGTTATTGAAGCCACTTATAAATAACTGATTTTGACATAAATAAATACACTGTATTGGATGTTAAAATGAAATTTATTACTAGTTAATAATATAACCGATTTTAAAAATCTCAGTTTCCAGTTCGTCAATATATACAGTATGTCCCGGATCGACTTTAAAAGAGGGAAAATTCTCTTATTTTTGATTTCTCAGAAAATTTCATTCTTGATTTCAAACCCCGAAACACAAATTACTTTCTATTTTACTCGTACGGTTCTCGAGATAATATCATTTTTCTTGAAAAATTGGACTTAGAATGTTTTTCTTAATTTTAGAAGTAAATTTAGTAGGCGGATTTCATTGAAAAACATCACTGACAGAAATTGTCAAATGTGATAATTCTGCTGAACTGCAAATTAATTCATGCTAATTTGAATTGTATGCTATAATGTTGACTTTACAACAAAGAATTTATCTAATTCAATGTTAAGGAACTGGGAAGAGTGCTACCGAGTTGTTATCAGAAAATCCAACCAAAATACCTGGAGGTTGCCATTTCGAATGCCGGAACAAAAACTTGGTAACTAAATTCCTTCAAACAGGCTCGATTTTAAACCTAAAGAAGCCAAAGAAGTTGTTCGATGAAGAAGATGCTACTACTGTTCTCGCCGTTCATTCCACAACAGAAGTTCCAAGGTTGTCTTTAAGAAGGAGGGCACTACGAATTGGGATAGGTAAATCTCATTTACAAAGAATCTTCAAGGAGAACAAAATTTTACCATTTAAGCCGCAATTTAGGCAAACTTTAGAGAACGGTGATGGAGCCAAACGTCTGGATTTTTGTTTGAAATGGGCAATAGAGTTTTGGAAGATTCAAATTTTCATAAACGAATAATGTTCTCCGATGAATCGACCTTTTCAACTAACGGAGTCGTTTCTCCCAACATTGCCGTTACTGGAGTAGGACGAATCCAAACTTCCGAAATGCTAGTCGCAGTCAATGTTTGAAAAAGTTAATGTGTGGTGTGCGGTTTCGTACCATGGAATTATTGGCCCATATTTTTTGATCAAAATTTAAACCGTTATTCATATTTGGAAATGTTGCAAATTTTTAACTGATAAACTAGATGAATTGCCATTGAACTACCAAATTGAAATGTTCTTCCAGCACGATGGGTGCCCTGCTCATTATGCCGGTACTGTTCGCCAGTGGCTCAATACAGAGTTCCATGATAACTGGATAGGAAGAGATGGTCCCATTTTATGGCGCCGAGAAGTCCTGATCTCACAATAATGGACTTTTATCTGTGGGGTCAATTTGATTTTTCCTTTGAAACTAATCAATTTACTTCAAAAAATTACGAAAGCTCGAATTTTCAAGAAAATGATATTATCTTGAGAACCGTTTGAGTTAAATAGCAAGTAATTTGTGTTTCGGGGTTTGAAAACAAGCAGGCAAATCAGCAAGAATGAAATTTTCTGAGAAATCAAAATAAGAGTTATTTTTAAAGATAAAAAATAATCTTTGATATAGAATTTATTCATATATGAGCTTACTTTAATCTATTGTCAAAATTTGATTTCAATATACACGGTGATCACAAAAATTAATTCAATAACATAAATTTGAAAATGCTATATCTTCATTTTTTAAATGGCACACCCTATATATTTTTAACGCCTTGTCTTCGTCTATTAGTCGGCTTTCATTTCTATTAAATATGTTCTATACCTAACTCTAATAGTTTCTGAGATATTTAAATTTGTTCTATTTTTTCGTTGATAACACTGATGAAGAGTAACATTAGTCGGTCAAAGCAAGCTGTGGATACATAAGAAACTAAAAATATTAACTGAAATACATAAATTGTAATTATAATAAATATTTATGAAACCACCATTTTAAGAGATATTTGAGATGTTTTTAAACGATTCATCGTAAAATTAAAGAATTTAATCAAAAGAGCGTAAAACAAAAGATGAACGAAAACAAATGAAGAAATACAACTTGTCAAACAGTGCTAATATTTGTGTAATATTGTATACTTACTTCCTAAATTACAAAATGAATGTTTCGAAAGAAGAACTTGTTAATATAATTAACCTCCTTGGTGAAAGCGATAAAATTGTCTTTTAGCTCATCGAATTTATAAGCAAAATTTACAAATGCACGACATCCGCAAGTTTCAGCATTTGCAAGATTGAAAGAGTGTTTCGAGCTAACAGGCAGTATTCATTACGAAGACAATTTAGAACGAGAAAGAACCGCAATTAACGAAGGTAATGAATATTTAGTTCTTCAATCCGTGATTGAAAATCCTCACGTTTCTTGCCGACGATTGGAATTAGAAGTTGGAGTTTCAAAACATTAGTTAATGGAATTATAAAAAATATAAATATCATCCATACCTGTCCAACTTGCACAAGAACTAGACGTTAATAGATTAATCTTTTGAAATTGGGCCATAAATAAAAATTTAGAAAACCAAACTATTTTAGCACGATCTTATTTACTTTCCACAAAAATGGATACGTTAATAGACATAATTTTCATTATTACGATACTGAGAATCCCAGATTTATAATTCCTGTTGATCATCAACACCGCTGGTCACTTAATGTTTGGGCCGGAATTATTGGGGAAAGATTTATAGGACCCTATTTTCTGAAAACACGGTCAATGGAGATTCATTTTTAAACTTCTTGCGCAACGAATTTGGAACTTTGATTAAAGATTTACCTTCACAAACCCATAGAGAAATGTGGCTGCAATTAGATGGTGCTCCTCTGCATTCTAGCAGAAACGTTAGAAATTATTTAAATATCCAGTTTCAAAACAAATGGATTGGAAGAGGAGGCCGATCTCCTGGCCTGCAAGATCGTCTGACTTGACAAAGCTGGACTTTTTCTTTGGGATTGGATTAAAGAAAAGTCTATCAAACTCATCCAACGACTGTAGATGATATGAAGGCAAGAATTAGATACGTCATTCAAAATATAAATGTTTTAACGTTACGAAAAGTAAATTTGTCGTTTATTCAAAGACAAATCCAATTTTGATAATAGATTAAAGTAAGCTCATGTATGAATAAATTCTATCCAAAGATTATTTTTATCTTTAAAAATAACTGAGAACGCCTACTTGAATTACTACATAAAAATGTCAGTTTTAGTTAACTTTGCAAATATCTCAAAACTAAGATTTAACTTAGTAATTCTTATAAAAGATGTAAAATTATAAGGAGAATCGACAAATAAAATAATATATAGGGTGTTCTATTTAAAAATCAAAAGTTCTATATTGTACCGCTTTTATATTACACCCTGTAGAAACCAAACTATTTTTAGATTATGCAGCTTATAAAAATTGACAACTTTCGTATTTAAACTTATCTTCTAAGTTTAATGGCTAAGGAGCTATCGATCGAATACGCACTATTGGGACACCCTGTATATATATATATATATATAAACCTAAGTACAGCTACTGAGGTATATGTTAAATATAATAATTCTTACAATGTTATAAAGTAACTAAGATTCTAATTTTTGCTTTAATTTCAAATATTGGACATCTTATAATTAAAGTCATCACCTTCACTTTCACTATCATCTTCACTCGACTCTCCGACATTGATTACTAGACGTTTTACCATTTCCTCAGCTCTTTTTGAACGTCCCACCACTGGCTCATTTCCTTTTCAGCATGTAAAATACACTTTTGCCACAGTTCTCCAGTTACTTGGTTTAATGAATCCTTCCATAGCGATAAAACATTCTCGTCCTGAAGCCCTGTCTTCCAACGTTTTTGTTGTAATACTGTTTACAATTTGCCATATTAACTCGATAGGGTTGAATTTGTAGTGATACGGAGGTAAACGTAAAATTTGATGTCCCCATTGATGAGCGATTTCATCAATTGCTTATATTTTTGGAACTTGTAAGTCCTTGGCAATTTGTAATAATTCCACTTTCAGCATATCATTCGAATGAGGAATATTGTGTTTTCTTAAAAATTGAAGAAGATCGTCTTTCTTCCAACTGCTTGAAGATAATTTTTCTACTAATGTAGAATGATAACTGGCATTGTCAAGAATTATCAAACTTGGTTTTTCTAAATTTGGTAAAAACTGTTCTTGAAACCATTTTTGAAATAAATCGGCATTCATATTATCGTGGTAGTCTGTTCTCTTACTTTTACTGGAAAATATCAATGATATAAAGCCATCCTTGTTTCCAGCACTCAGTAAGATAAAACTAAAATTTGTTCGGTTACAAATATTTTTAACAAATCGGATTATTTTAATTACGGTTTCCCTTCTCCTAGCGGTTTGTATTTTGTGCTTTTCAAATCAATATCATGCCATGATTTTCGAACGCTTCCTCGACTAAAAATCCACGTCTCATCCAAAAAGACAGGATCGTAACTAATTTCACAACTTTTATTAGCAAAATATTTTCGCAAAATGTTGCTCTAGCACCATAAATATGAACCTGCTCCATTAAACGCCTTCTTCCATCGTCAACTTTGAATTCAAAACCAATTTTGTGTAACAATTGTTTTAAACTCATTTTACTGAAGGTAAATATTTTATCTTCTTTAAGTTCAGTTTGGAGTTTTTCGATAGTAAATGTAAGCCTCAAATTAAACAGTGATTAACTCCATTTCAACAATAATTTCTGAATTATTTACCAGTTGCATGCATGGTGTAAATTTTTTGTTTCAAAATGTCTTTCACGTATTCGTCGACTACCTCTGATTTCGACTTCAAACGCAGCCTATGATTTCCCAGATTCTAAAGCGAGCCATTCTTGCCTTTGTCCGAGTTACGGTTTTCTCGGAAATGCCGCATGCGAGAGCAGTTCGCTGCAACATAATATTACATAAATATAAATTTAAATAGTGAAAATTATTAGTGTACCTGGATAATGGAAGTTAAAGGTAAACTTGGCCCCCCGTTATCGCGTTCCATCGCGAAATAATGCAGTACATTAATTAACATTGCTTGAGTTCGGCTTTTCAAAGATTTACCTTTTAATGACATTATTTGCTGCAAAACAAATAAATGCATTCAATCAATTGGAAATATATTTTGCATTATAAACTTACCTCGTAATAGTGAATATTAATAATAATAGTTTTGAAAAAAACTGTTGTTTACAGATGCAATGAAAACTAATAAATTACAAAGCGAAAGATAAATTATTATAACTACAAAACACGATGCGATTATACGAAACGATATACAAAGAATAATTTGAGGTTAAATAGCCAAGAAGACGTCTGACAGCGTCATGCGCTTTGACTTTAGAATCGACATACGTTTTTAAGTTCTACACTTAAAATATATAGCAGACGTATATTTATAACCCGTCTTTCTTTAAGTGGGAACTTCGCACTAAGATAAAGGGAAACAGATGCATTTCACAGTAATAATTTTATCCTCATTCTCGAGTCAGCCATGAGACACATCTCCCCGGCACTACTATACCACACTTCATAAAAACCAATTTAAAGTCTTCTGTTTGGAGTGAAAAAATATTTGGTGGTCAAAACTAGATTTTACTTACATTGCCTAAATTTCTATGGGTACGATTCTTTAATACCTGTTTTGCCCAGATGAAGCGGTTGGAGAAAAAAATTTGTTCTATTTGTTCATAAAATGCGCTTCTTAGATACATGTTTTGTACCAATGACAAGTAACTACTGTAAAAAAATACATTTATAAGTTTTCATTAAAACAACCGAAATAAAATTTATTGTTTTAGGATATTACAAACGATTCCCATAAATAATGTATGTGATCATAAAGCAGATTGTGAAGATGCTACTGATGAGCAAAATTGTACCTGTGTAGATTATTTAAAGTACAATTTTCCAAATATGATATGTGACGGTGTGACTGATTGCTTAGATAAATCAGATGAAGAAAATTGCAGTAAGTACTTATTTGTTTTCAGAATTATTAACAGAAATGTTCATTTTAGATTTATGTAATGGCAATCGTTACCATTGTAGGCAAAGTAAAGTTTGCATAAATAATACTCAAAGATGTGATAATACCCCGGATTGTCCCTTTGAAGAAGATGAAGAGAATTGCTGTGAGTATCTTGCACAACATTTTAGCGTAAAGTCCTGGTAATTTCTTTAGTTGCACTCACTGATGGAAAAGTAATTACCCTTGATGATGACTTCCTTCCACACGTAAGCAAAAGTGGCGTAGTAACCATGAATCAGAATGGAATATGGCGCATATATTGTACTAACCAAACTACTATCAATGCAATTGTTGCAGCTGATATATGTTACTACCTGGGATTCGCCGATTATCATAATTTTCTGACAGTTCCTCTTAGTAAAACTACTCCACCCGTACGCTATCAAAATTCCACAACTTCACAAAATATAACATTTGAAATAAGTGAAAGTTGTATGGGGATATTTGTTAAGTGTACCAATAATATTGATTTAAAACATTATCCTCACGAAGAACACATAAAACCAATAAAAGACTTAGCAACACCATGGAACGCGGAAATTTACGTGAATGGTTATTATAAATGTACTGGAACTCTTTTAGAGATTAATTGGGTCATTACATCTACTACTTGTTTTGGAACAAACTTTATGTAAGTTTTGGTGAAGTTTAATATATCTATAGCTATATTAGCTTATCTTTATTCATCCATTCTTTTTTTACATTTACTTTTCTTTAACTAGCCTGTACAATCATTATGTTACCATTTTGGTGGGTGGTTCAAGGAGCCACTTTTCTGTAGTAAACCCTTACGAACAAATTCGCCGGGTTGTTGATCTATTGCAAGTTGATTATACTACTATAGCATTATTACGTCTTGAAAGCAATGTTAAGTTTACTAGATATGTACGACCAATGGGTTTCGATGTCCAGTACGTATAATTATATCTAAATAACAACGCTTTATCACAAACTTTGAAGGAGGTACATTCCAAGTGAAACACGAATTTGTCTAGCACAAGGCGCTAGTTCAGCAAACAATACTAATATGGTATACTTCAAGGCATTACAAAACTGCCCATACGGTCTAAGATGTTTTCAAAAAGAAGTATCATTTCTAGATTGTGAAGTATGGGCTTTTTTTTGTAGTGAGTTAAACCTAGCTAATTAGTTTTTCAGAAACGTCATAGTGGTACGTCTTGGAGTGGTTCTATAGTGTGTCAATCCGTACATGGTTGGTATCCAGCAGGTATATATTATGAACCGTTTGGAGGATGTGGTTTTTCAAACAACATTACGGTAACTAGCGTCCAGTACTGGAAACCCACCATACTAAAATTAATTAGTACTATAATACAATAGCTGTTTAAGCGATTGTTTTGTAACTTTGCTTTATAGATCAATCATATTTTGAAGTAAGCGCACCTGTATGTAAAGGAATTCGTTGTAACTTAGGAAAATGTATCCCTTTTAAATCAGTTTGCGATGGTGTTGACAACTGTAGAGATGGCGTTGATGAATCTCCCACGCTCTGCTCAAAATACTTAAATTTTTGCACCAAAAATTATACTTGCAGTAACTTTTTAGTTTTTTAATGTATTAAGAGCCATTATGCATTATTTTTCAGGCTGTCTAAAATCTGAATTAAAATGTCGTAATGGAAAATGTATACCTAAAACAGAATTTTGTGATAAAAAAAATGATTGCGGTGATTGGTCCGATGAACCTGAGATTTGTGACTGTAAATCGTACTTATCTCTAACAACTCCAGAAAAAGTTTGTGATGGTGTTAGAAACTGCATGGATCGTTCAGACGAAGATCCGAATGTTTGTAAATGTACACATCAGAGCTTTGTTTGCAAGCGGTAGGAGCATTTACAAATTTATATGTAAAGATTTAAGCATAATCATTGTAGAAGCAACAAATGTGTTTCACACGATGTAGTTTGTGATGGTGTACCTGATTGTCCGAACGGAGAGGATGAATTACAGTGTATAGCTTTAATTTCTACACAAACAAGGTATGAAAGTGAAAATACAAAAATGTAATAACACCAATGCTATTTTAGTTCAATAACAGAAGTACAAATACGTACAGCTGGTATATGGCATCCTGGTTGTTTTCCTAAAACTGTAACAACTTTACAACTGGAAGAGGTATGTTCTAAAATGGGGTATACTGGCAGAAGTGCTACAAAGCTTATTCCTGATGACAGTATAGTAAAACACAGTGGTTATATAATAATTGACCATTTTAAGGGAATATGGATACGTTCTAATTCAACTAATAAATTTTTGTTATCTTTAAGAAATGGAAATGAACCGTTTGTAAAGTTAAAACCAAATATTAATTGTTACAGATTATTTTTAAAATGTCTGTAAATGTTTGTTTGAAACGCAACCTTAATCAGTGTAAATGCCGCCATCTATACTCGTTCTGCAGATTTACAACGGTACAGTTAACTGTAAAATATAACATTTTTTAGATTTCTTTCAAAGAGTTTATAAGAAATACAGGATTATGACTAAAGATGGAAGTATATATGATATTTGTATTAAAATTAATATAAGTACAGTTTTTCTTAAATATACAAAAGGATTTTTATAAAAACAATATTAATATATTAAACCAATTATTAGTAAATTTCTGTGTTCACGATTACATTATATAACAAGTAATCCTGCTGTAATTTTTAAAAGGTTATTTGTATAACATGAATCAATTTGATACTTTTGGTCATTTAAACCAATTTTAATTTATTACACTTCTGGATATGGGATGTGAGCATTGTATAGTATGTGTGATACTTCACAATAATTTAAAATAAATTTTTCACTGACATAGTTATTTTACTTATTGCGGAACCTAAAGTAATTAGTTTGTGTGCAGTTTTCTTGAATACTGATTGCATCGTCGCTAATAATTATTATGGCGGTGTTGACTTATTGGTAAGCAATTTGTATTTAGCTGTGGCTGCTAAAATCTGAAGCAAGAAAAGCTCTTTGAAAACGAAATGGCAGCTACAGTGCCGCTAAAATTTTGGGGTGATATAACGTCACGGAAGTTGACGATGTGGCCAAAATACAGCCAACATCTATTTTTATATAAAACATATTTTTGTATAATATTTATAAAGTTTAATTAGTACCCAGTGGTTTATCAGTTACAATTTCCATTTGCCGTTCCCACCAACGTGACATTTATATATGGTGATTACTTTACCTAGAATTGAGAGGAAATGTTTTTTCACCCATAACGCCACCTTGAACGTGAATCGTGCTCCTTAGCTTTGTAAAAATCATTAGACCGGACATAACCACTAGCCAATCTGTAACTTGCTGAGTGTTTGTGAACTGACCTCTGGTATTCGTAGTGTAATATGTAATTCGTTTTATATTATTATTGGTCTAAAATTATTTTAATTAAGTAAAAATAGTACTATTTCGCCCAGTGTATTAATTATAAAGTATAAATAGGTATGTATTTCTCTATTTATTTCGCAAAACTGTTATCATGTGAGGTTATGATTTTTATTGTTTACTTTGATAAAATTGTAGATTTATAATCGTGTGTGTACTGTATAATGTTTAAAATCCTCAAACTATTGAGGACGATCCTGTGGTTGTAACAACCGTCCTGGGAAAGATGGCATCTTGCATTGGCCACCAGCACCAGGATGAAGGTCGTATATTTTACGGAAGAACCCCAACTACCTTTGCTCATCTAAAAACATGGTTGCAGCCAGAGTGCATAGTTAAAAGAAACAAATTTTCAACCCTAAAACAGGCATTGGAGGAAGAAAAACAGCTGTCGATATTTAATGACACTGAGGATGGAGAAAAGTATGTATTATGTTGACAATAACCTATATTCTATACACACCAGAAAAATCCTTAGAGCCTTTAGATACGTAAAATATATTTGTTTCACATTAAAGAAGTCTGTTAATCGACTGTATCCTGTTAACAAATCTGTGAACATTTAGGACTTCAACTATTTAATTCCCACCAAGTCAAGTAATTGGAGTAGCGTTAATATGCACGATCAGCCCAGATTTGAAACGGAAGTGTGTCATACTGAAAGTTCAGAAAGCTCCGTACATGTGGATGATGTAGAAGAAGCTATAATATGTGATATTCAATAAAAGGAACGTGTCCCAAAACATGAACACGGAGGACTGAATGCATTAGGTAGATAACATTTGGACAAGCATTCATTGCTATCACTATGAAAGTGTAAATAATATTTTTTATTACAGGGATACTAGAAGAGAAAATTAATGAAATTGAAGGCGATCGAAAAAAGCTCCTAAAATCAGTGGTGGAATTACATGTAAAATTTAATAAACTTTTATACTTGATGGCAGCTGGAAATGGTGCAACTTCGGGAGTTGTGGAAATAAATATTCGTGAGTTTGAAATCTCAATACATCTATTTTAACAAAATAATTTCAGATTAAAAAGTTTTCTCAATTTGGTGGCGTTGATGGGAACGAACTTTATACAAAATTTGTTGTGCTGGATGCTTTTTGCTTTGTTTGTTAAACGTATTTAAGAAAGGCTTCGTGCAGGCCCGGATAGGCCCGCCTGCCCAAGGGCATTCCCGCCCTCTGGGGTTGCGAAAAATAAAATGAGGGAAAGTTAACCGATGCGACACCGCCGATAAGAGCTCTGGGCGATGGACCATAGGTGGGTGATTTCATGAGTTGCCCCAAAAGCGATTAATACAAGTAGCCAACTCTGGTCTACTTGTATTCATGGTCTTTGGTTGCCCTTGCCCAGGCAGCGGCGCATGCGCAGTATTGATTGTTTTGAGGTGTCCCTGTCAGCGGTTACAGTCAATGCTCAATTCACCAGACGAATATACGTGACAGACTAGAGCTGTAGCTTAGACCAGTATCAGTGAGACTGTACTGTGATTCATTATTGCTGTGGTGTAGACCTATTATTTTAAAGTTTTATTCTTATAGATTGATTGGTTGATGCTGTGATGCTGATGGTTTAACTTCAACGTCTTCAAAAAGGTAACTTAGCACTTGAAAATTAGGTTATGGTTTATATGGTTATTAAACTCAGGTTAGAGTTGGTAGCACTAACAAACAACAAACAAACGATTTTAAATCAAATAAAGATTAATTCAGTAATTGTAATCTATTTTCAATATTATTTCATAATAAGGGCGTAATAGGAGTAAAATAGTGTTGTGCATATTAAATAAATTAAGAATCGCGTTTCAAAATAAAAACAAAAATTCAATTTTATCCGAATTTTTTTTTAATTTTGTACTTCTTGTGGCCTTCACAATGACTCTACATAGCTGCCACCATCCTAACGTAATGTCTTGTGTGCTTGAGTTCGCATTTCATTTCATCATAAAAAAATTCTAAGAATAAAAGACGATATAGATTTTAAATTTGGCGCTTTTTTTCCTGGAATAATAAAACGAATAAGAAAAAACACTATTTTTTAACTTTATTTTGTGTGGCCGTGTGCACGATAACTTTCGATCTACATGAAATTTGGTACAAACATGTAAAAGAGTGTTAATGACTTTTAGTTGGAAAACCAGACAAATCTCTCTATCAGAATGGGTTGGGGTTGTATCCCAAAATGGGTTTTTTGAATTGTTTGGATTGCATTTTTAAAAATATCAAATTTTAGTTTACACCATTGTATTCAGCTTACAAAAACAAAAATTGGGTCTTTTGATCCGTGCTCTATGTCAATTGGTTACTGAGATATTAAAAGTGCTAAACACAGTACGTTGTCCAATGTTATTCTTATGGAGGAATAATAAAATCGTATATCTCGCTAATATCATTGTATTTTGAGGAAGGTTTTGCTAGGTAAGATGGTTATGTATTGGTGGGTATATATATATATATATATATATATATATATATATATATATATATATATATATATATATATATATATATATACATTAGAAATTGGCCAGTATGCAGGTTTGCTGCGACGGGGGTATTGGTTTGTTATTTATTTAGTGATTTTTGATCAAAAACGTAAATGTTTGTGCCAGAAAAGCAACCCATTTTTGTGTTAGTGATAGTTTAATTAATTTCTGGTATTATGGAGGAAGAAGAGAAGCCAAGTAAAAAAAGAAAATCAGGACATGATTTAAAAAAAATAGAGAGGCTCGGCAGAGAGGAGAGGCTGCACTTTCTTGTAAAAAATATCAGCTTTCTTTGTTCCACCTCCACGCACGCAATCCAATCAAGTTATATCAGTCCAAGAAAACAATAGCGCCGATACCGGGGATTTGTAGCAATTTGACATTAGTCAGGATGACAATATATCACTTGAAGGTGTAGCAGGTGTAAGTAGCTTTCAAGACAAGGCCAAAATCGATGAACATTTTCAGGAACCTAATAAAACGGACTTTCTAAAAAGGCCTAAACAACCCACACTTGATTTGTTATTTTCTTTCCACCCCATTCATACAAAACAAGACAACCCAATAAATCTACCGATTAAAAATATAGTTTGGTTGAGCTTTAATGAAAGAAACAAGTTATATGGTCTGTTTGTCTGGCTTTTACTGATGGGTCATCTGTATTTTGTCAAGGCTTTGACAACTGCAGACACATAGGCCAGATGCTAGGAGAGCACGAGAAATTAAAAGCTCACTTAGAATCAGTGAAATCCCTCATTACATTCAATTTTTTATAACAGCTAGATAAAATGAAAAAGTAAGTATTGCCAAAAAGACATGTAGTATCATATGTCATGAACGTAATAAAGCTAATTGGAAAACAAGGCGTTGTCCTTCAAGGGAGAGGTAGGGGTAGTAGCGTTACTTTTCTAAGCAAAACAACAGCAACAAACATTATTGCAAATACCATTCAACATGAAATTGCCAGTGAAGTGATTAAAGTCAAACAATTTTCAATTTTAATGGACACAACTATGGACATTTCCGGTTTTGATCAGTGTGTGATTGTTATCATATATCTATTTGAACATGGAATCAAAGAAAGAATATTGTCATTAAAAGCTGCAAATTACACAAAAGGGGAAATTTTATTTAATACGGTGGTTGAGTGTTTGAAAAATGCAGGTCTTTGAGTAG
>JARFJB010001964.1:1315000-1372500 GCA_036346205.1 Vesta saturnalis | reverse complement strand
GTTGTGTCTGTTGTTGTCTGTTGTTTGTGTCTGTGTTTGTTGTGTTCTGTTGTGTTGTCTGTGTTGTTTGTGTCTGTTGTGTTGTTGTGTTGTGTGTGTTGTTGTGTTGTTGTGTGTTGTGTTGTGTGTCTGTTGTGTTGTTGTGTCTGTTGTGTTGTTGTGTTGTTGTGTTGTTGTGTTGTTGTGTTGTGTGTGTTGTGTTGTTGTGTGTGTCTGTTGTGTTGTTGTGTGTGTTGTTTGTGTTGTTGTGTCGTTTGTCTGTGTTGTTGTGTTGTTGTTTGTTTGTTGTTTTGTTGTTTGTTGTTGTCTGTCTGTGTTGTTGTGTTGTTGTTCTGTTGTTCTGGTTGTGTTGTTGTTGTTGTGTTGTTGTGTTGTGTCTGTCTGTGTTGTTGTGTGTTGTGTGTGTCTGTTGTGTGTTGTGTTCTGTTGTGTTGTTTGGTTGTTGTCTGTGTTGGTTGTTGTTGTTGTTTTGTGTCTGTGTTGTTGTTGTGTCTGTCTGGTCTGTGTGGTTGGTCGTTTGTCTGGTTGTGTGTTGGTTGTCGGGTGTGGGTCTGTCGTGGCCCGTCTGGGTTGGTGGTCTGGTTGTCGCTGTGTCTGCCGTTGGGTCTGTCTGGTCTGTCTGGTCGTCGTGTCCGTCTGGTTGTCTGGTCGTTGTGTTGTTTGTTGTGTCTGTTTGTTGTTGCTGTTGTGTTGTGTGTTGTCTGTTTGCTGTTGTCTGTGTCTTGTGTTTGTCTGTTCTGTTTTTGTCTGTGTCTGGTTTGTTGTCTGTGTCGTCTGTGTCTGTCTGTGTCTGTCTGTGTCGTCTGTCGTCTGTGTCGTCTGTGTCTGTCTGGCTGTCTGTGTTGTCTGCGTCTGTGTTTGTCTGTTTGTCTGTTTGTCTGGTTTTGTGTGTTGTGTCTGTCTGTTTGTCTGTGTCTGTCTGTGTCTGTTGTGTCTTCTGTTCCTGTGTTGTTTGCTTCGTGTTGTTGTGTCTGTCTGTTCTGTTGTGTCTGTCTGTGTCTGGTTGTGTCTTCTGTGTCTGTCTGTGTCTGTTGTTGTCTGTCTGTTCTGCTTGTTTCTGTTCTGTTGTGTCTGTCTGGTTTGTTTGTTGTGCTTTGTGTTCTGTTCTGTGTCTGTCGTGTCTGTGTTGTCTGTTTCTGTCGTGTCTGTTGTTGTCTGTTTGTGTCTGCTGTGTCGCTGTGTCTGCGTTTGCTTGTTGTGTGTTGTCTGTTTCTGTCTGTTTCTGTCTGTGTCTGTCTTGTCTGTTGTTCTGTCTGTGTCTTGTCTGTGTCTGTCTGTGCTGTCTGTGTCTGTTGTTTCTGTTTGTCTGTCTGTGTCTTTTTGGTTTGTGTCTTTGTCTGTGTGTGTTGTTTGTTGTTGTTGTTGTGTTGTTGTTTGTTGGTCTGTTTGTTTGTGTGTTTGTTGTTGTGTTGTTGTGTTGTTGTGTCTGTTGTTCTGTTGTCTGCTTGTCTGTTTTCTGCGTTCTGCTGGTGCTGCTGTGCTGCGTGCGTCGTGCTGCTGTCTGTTGTGTTGGTTGCGTGCTGTCTGTGTGGTGTTGTTGTGTCTGTTGTGTTGTGTTTCTGTTGTTGTGTGTCTGTTTGTGTGTTGTTCTGTTGTGTGTGTGTGTGTGTCTGTCTGTGTTGTCTGTTGTGTGTTGTGTTGTCTGTGGTGTCTGTCTGTGTTGTCTGGTCTGTCTGTTGTGGTTGTGGTGTGTTGTTGGGTGCGTTGTGTGTTGGTCTCGTGTGTGCTGCGTTTTGCGGTGTTGTTGTGCGTTGTGTGTTGTGTTGTCTGTGTTGTTGTTGTTTGTTGTGTGTGTGTTGTCTGTGTGTGTGTCTGTTGTGTGTGTGTTGTTGTTGTGTTCTGTTGTGTCTGTTTGTGTGTGTGTGTGTGTGTGTGTTGTTGTTGTGTGTTGTTGTGTGTGTGTGTGTTGTGTGTGTGTGTTGTTGTGTGTGTGTTGTGTGTGTGTGTGTGTGTGTGTGTGTTGTTGTGTGTTGTGGTTGTGTGGTTGGTTGTTGTGTTGTGTTGTGGTGGGTTCTGTTGTGGGTGTCTGTCTGTGTGGGTGTGGTGGTGGTTGTCTGGTGTTGTGTGTCTGTGTTCTTGTCTGTGGGGTTGTGTGTTGGTCTGTCTGTGTGTTGTGTTGTGTGTGTCGTCTGGTGTGTGTGTTGTGTGTTGTGGTGTGTCTTCTGTGTGTGTGTGTTGTGTGTGTGTGTGTTGTGTTGTGTGTGTGTGTCTGTTGTGTTGTGTGTTGTGTGTGTTGTTGTTGTGTGTGTGTGTGTCGTCTGTGTGTGTGTGTGTGTGTGTGTTGTGTGTGTTGTGTCTGTTCTGTTGTTTCTGTTCTGTTTGTTGTGTCTGTTGTCGTGTCGGGGCGTTCGGCTGCTGCGTTCTTGCGTTTTCGTTTGTTGGCGTGTCTGCTTGTTCGTGTTGTCTGGCGCGTGGGCGGGCGTGCGTGCGGGGTGTTGTGTTGCGTCTTTGGTTGGTGCGTCGTCTGTCGTGCGTTTCCTCTGTGTCTGTGTTGTCTTTGTTGTGTGTGCTGTTTGTTGTGTCTGTCTGTGTCTGTTGTGCTGTTGGTTGTGTCTGTTGTTGTTGTTGTTGTTGTGTCTGTTGTGTCTGTTGTGTTGTCTGTGTTGTTGTTGTGTGTGTGTTGTGCTGTTGTGCTGTTGTGTTTGTCTGTTGTTGTCTTGTTCTGTTTGTTGTGTCTGTCTGTGTTGTCTGTGTTGTTGTGTTGTCGTTTGCTGTTTGTTGTGTCTGTTTCTGTGTCTGTTTGTGTTGTCTGTGTTGTTGTGTTTCTGTTCGTCTGTTGTGTTGTTGTGTTGTGTGTGTTGTGTGTTGTTGTGTTGTTGTGTTGTTGTTGTTGTTGTGTTGTTGTGTTGTTGTGTTTTGTGTTGTCTGTTGTTGTGGTGTGTCTGTTGTGTTGTTGTGTCTGTGTTGTGTTGTTGTGTCTGTCTGTGTGTTCTGTGTTGTGTGTTGTTGTCTCTGTTTGTGTTGTTGTGTTGTTGTGTTGTTGTGTGTTGTTTGGTTGTTGGTGTGTGTCTGTTGTGTTGTGGTCTGTTTGTTGTGGTTGTTGTGTTGTTGTGTTGTCTGTTTGTTGTGTCGTTGTGTTGGCGTCCGTGTGTCTTCGGTTGGTTGGTTGTTGGGTGCTGTTGTGTCTGCGTGGGCGGGTTTGGTGGGCGTGGGTTTGGTCTGTTGGTCTGTTGTTGTTGCTGTTGTGTTGTGTTGTGTTGTCTGTGTGTTCTGTGTGTTGTGTTGTTGTGTTGTTGTGTTGTTGTGTTGGTTGTCTGTGTTGTTGTGTTGTTGTGTTTTGTGTTGGTTGTGTTGTTGTGTTTTGGTTGTCTGTGTTGTTGTGTTGTTGTGTTGTCTGTGTTGTTGTTGTTGTTTCTGTGTTGTTGTGTTGTCTGTGTTTGTTGTGTTGTTGTGTCGTTGTGTTGTTGTGTTGTTGTGTTGTTGTGTCTGTTGTGTTGTTTGTGTTGTTGTGTTGTTGTGTTGTCTGTGTGTTGTGTTGTTGTGTTGTCTGTGTTGTCTGTGTTCTGTTGTGTCTGTTGTGTCTGTCTGTGTCGTCGTGTCTGTCTTGTGTCTTGTGTCTGTCTGTGTCGCGTGTCGTCTGTGCCCTCGTGTCGTCTGTGTCTGTCTGTGTCCCTTTGGGTCTGTGTCTGTTCGTGTCTCTGTGTCGTCTGTGTCTGTCGTGTCCGTCTGTTCTGTCTGTGTCTGTCTGGTCTGTCTGTGTCTGTCTTTGGTGTCTGTCTGTGTCTGCTGTGTCTGTCTCTGTGTCTGGTCTGTCGTCTGTGTCTGTCTGTGTCTGTCGTGTCTGTCTGTGTCTGTCTGTTGTCGTTCTGGTCTGTCTGTTCGTCTGGTCTGTCTGTGTCTGTCTGGTCGTCTGGTTTGTCTGTGTCTGTCTGTGTCTGTTGTGTCTGTCGTTGTCTGTGTTGTCTGTGTCTGTCTGTTGTGTCTGTGTTGGTCTGTGTTGTCTGTGTTTGTTGTGTGTGTTGTGTGTTGTGTGTTGTGTTTGTGTGTCTGTGTGTTTGTTCTGTTGTGTTGTTGTGTTGTTTGTGTTGTTGTGTGTTGTGTTGTGTGTCTGTGTTGTGTCGTTGTCTGCTGTGTCGTCTGTGTCGTCTGGTCCGTTGTGTTGTCTGGCGTCTGTGCTTCTGTGCTGCGTGTCTGTCTGTGTTTTGGTGTCTGTGTCTGCGTTTGCGTGTTGGTGTTGGTGTCTGTCTTGTGTTGTGTTGTTTGTTGTTGTGTTGTTTTGTCTGTGTTGTCGGTTCGTTTGTCGTGCTGTGTCTGGTTGCGTTGTGTCTGCGTGTCTGTTGGTTGTCTGTGCGTTGTGTCGTCTGTGTGTGTCTGTCTGTGTCGTTGGTTGTCTGTTGCTGTGTCGTCTGTGTCTGTTGGTCGCTGTGCTGTCTGTGTTGGTCTGTTGTTGTTGTGTTGCGTGTGTCTGTTGTTGTGTCTGTTGTGGTCTGTCTGTGTTTCTGTGTGTTGTGTGTCTGTTTGTCTGTCTGTTGTGTCTTTTGTTGTCTGTTTGTGTTGTTGTGTGTTGTTTGTTGTGTCTGTTGTGTTGTTGTGTTGTTGTGTTGTTGTGTTGTTGTGTTGTTGTGTGTGTGTTGTTGTGTGTGTTGTGTGTGTTGTGTTGTTGTGTGTGGTTGTTGTGTTGTCTGTGTTGTTGTGTTGTTGTGTTGTTGTGTTGTTGTGTGTGTGTTGTCTGTGGTTGTTGTGTTGTTGTGTTGTTGTGTGTGTGTTGTGTGTCTGTCTGTGTTGTTGTGTTGTTGTGTTGTTGTGTCTGTTGGTGTTGTGTTGTCTGTTGGTGTTGTTGTGTTGTTGTGTTGTCTGTTTTGTTGTTGTGTTGTTGTGTGTGTTGTGTTGTTGTGTCTTTGGTTGTTGTGGTGTGTTGTTGTGTGTTGTTTGTGTGTCTGTTGTTGTGTGTTGTGTGTGTCTGTTGTGTGTGTTGTGTGTGTTGTGTGTGTGTTGTTGTGTGTCTGTTGTGTTGTGTGTGTTGTTGTTGTGTGTGTGTTGTGTGTGGGGTGTTGTGTGGGTGCGGTGGTTTGTGGTTGTGTGGGTGCGTGGGGCGTGTGTGGGGTGGGTTGGTGGTGGTGGTGGTGTGCTGTTTGGTGGTGTGGTGTTGTGTGGTGTTGTGTTTGTGTTGTCGTTTTGTGTTGTGTTGTTGTGTGTTGTGTCGTCTTGTTGTTGTGTCTGTTGTGTTGTCTGTGTTTTTGGTTGTTGTGTTGTTGTTGGTCTGTCTGTGTTGTCTGTGTTGTCTGTGTTGTCTGTGTTGTCTGTGTTGTCTGTGTTGTCTGTGTTGTCTGTGTTGTCTGTGTTGTCTGTGTTGTCTGTGTTGTCTGGTCGTTTGGGTGCTGTTTGGGTGTTTCGTGGTTGTTGGTTGGGGTTTGTGTTGGGGTTGTTTGGTGTTGTTGGTTGGTGGTTGTGTTGTCTGTGTTTGTGTTGTTGTTGTTGTGTGTTGTCTGTGTTGTCTGTGTTGTCTGTGTTGTCTGTGTTGTCTGTGTTGTTGTGTTCTTCTGTGTTGTTGTGTTTTGTGTCTGTTGTGTTGTTGTGTCTGTTGTGTTGTTGTGTTGTTGGTTGTCTGTGTTGTTGTGTTTTGTGTTGTTTGTCGTTGTGTTGTTGTGTTGTTGTGTCTGTTGGTTGTTGTGTTCTGTTTTTGGGGTTGTTGTGTTGGTTGTCTGTGTGTCTGTGTTGTCTGTGTTTCGTGTCGGTTGTGTCGTCTGGTCCGTGTGTCTGTCTGTGTCTGTCTGGTCTGTCTGTGTCTGTCTGTGTCCCGCTGGTCCGTCGTGTCGTGTCTTCGGTCTGTTGTGTCTGTTTGGTCTGTTCGTGTCTGTCTGTGTCGTCTGGTCGTCTGTGTCGTCTGTGTCTGTTGTGTCTGTCTGTGTCTGTCTGTGTCGGTCTGTGTGTCTGTGTTCTGTCTGTGTCGTCTGGTTCGTCTGTGTCGTCTGTGTCGTCTGTGTCGTCGTGTCGTCTGTGTCGTCTGTGTCTGCTGTGTCTGTCTGTGTTGTCTGTGTCTGTCTGTGTCTGTCTGTTGTCTGTGTCTGTCTGTGTCTGTCTGTGTCTGTCTGTGTCTGTCGTGTCTGTCTGTGTTGTCTGTGTCTGTCTGTGTCTGTTGTTTCTGTCTGTGTCTGTCTGTTCTGTCTGTGTCTGTGTGTCTGTTGTGTCTGTCTGTTGTCTTCTGTGTCTGTCTGTGTCTGTCTGTGTCTTCTGTGTCTTCTGTGTCTGTTCTGTTGTGTCTGTCTGTTCTGTCTGTGTCTGTCTGTGTCGTTGGTGTTGTGTCGTTGTGTCTGTGTGTTGTTGTGTTGTTGTTTGGTTGTGTGTCTGTGTCTGTTGTGTCTGTTTGTTTTGTTTGTTGTGTGTTGTGTTGTGTGTTGTTGTGTTTTGTGTTGTCTGTGTCCGCGTGTTGCGTGTGTTGTGTTGTTGTGTCTGTTGTGCGCGTTTGTCTGTGCTGTTGTGGTTGCTGTGTGCGTGGTCGTGTGTTGTTGGTGGTTGTTGTGTTGTTGTGTTGTTTGTGTTGTTGTGTTGGTTGTGTTGTTGTGTTGTTGTGTGTGTGTCTGGTGTCTGCGTGTCTGTCTGTTGCGTGTCTGTGTGTGTGTCCGGTTGCTGTGTCTGGTTGCGTGTCTGTTGTGTTGTTGTTGTTGTTGTGTTGTTGGTTGTCTGTGCGTGTGTTGTTGGTTGTCTGTTTGCTTGTCTGTTGTGTCCTGTTGCTGTCTGTTTGTCTGTTGCGTGTGTCTGTTGCGTGTGTCTGTTGCGTGTGTCTGTTGGTGGTCTGTGTGTGTTGTTGCTGTGTTGTGTCTGTTGGTGCTGTTGGTGTCTGTTGGTGTGTTGTTGTGTGTTGTTGGTGTGTTCTGTTGGTGTGTTGTGTGTGGTTGTGTGTGTTGTGTGTGTGTTGTGTGTGTTGTTGTGTGTGTTGTTGTTGTTGTGGTTTGTGTGTGTCTGTTGTGTTGTTGTGTGTGTTGTGTTGTGTGTGTTGTGTGTGTGTGTTGTGTGTGTTGTTGTGTGTGTGTGTGTTGTTGTGTTGTTGTGTGTGTTTGTTGTGTGTGTTGTTGTTGTCTGTTGTGTGTTGTGTGTGTTGTTTGTGTTGTTGGTTGTTGTTGGTGTGTCTGTTGTTGTCTGTTGGTGTGTCTGTTGGTGTGTCTGTTGTGTGTTGTTGGTGTGTTGTTGGTGTGTCTGTTGTGTGTTGTTGTGTGTTGTTGGTGTGTCTGTTGGTGTGTCTGTTGTTGGTCTGTTGTGTGTGTCTTTGTGTTGTTGTGTGTGTGTGTGTGTGTGTGTGTGTGTTGTTGTGTGTTGTTGTGTGTGTTGTTGTGTGTGTGTGTGTGTGTGTTGTGTGTGTGTTGTGTGTGTTTTGTGTGTCTGTTGTGTGTGTTGTTGTGTGTGTGTTGTTGTGTGTGTTGTTGTGTGTGTGTTGTTGTTGTTGTTGTGTGTGTTTGTTTGTGTTTTGTGTTGTTGTGTGTGTTGTGTTTGTTGTGTGTCTGTTGTGTGTTCTGTTGTGTTCTGTTGTGTGTTCTGTTGTGTGTTCTGTTGTGTGTTCTGTTGTGGTTTCTGTTGTGTTTGTTGTGGGTTTTCTGTTGTGGTTCTGTTGTGGTCTGTTGTGGTTTGTTGTGGTTTGTGTGCGTTTTTGTTGTGGTTTGTTGTGGTTCTGTTGTGGTGTCTGTTGTGTGGTTCTGTTGTGGTCTTTGTGGTTCTGTTGTGGTGTCTGTTGTGGTCTGTTGTGGTGTCTGTTGTGGTTTGGTTGTTGTTGTGGTGTTGTTGTGGTGTTGGTGGGTTTGTTGTGGTGTTGTTGTGTGTCTTTGTGGTGCTGTTGTGGTGTCTGTTGTGGTGTCTTTGTGTGTCTGTTGTGGTGTCTGTTGTGGTGCTGTTGTGTGTCTGTTGTGGTGTCTGTTGTGGGCCGTTGTCTGTTGTGCTGTCTGTTTGGTGTCTGTTGTGCGTGTTGTTTGTGTCTGTTGTGCGTTTGTTTGCGTTTGTTGTCTGTTGTTGGTGTCTGTTGTGCGTGTCTGTTGTGCTGTCTGTTGTGCGTGTCTGTTGTGCGTGTCTGTTGTGCGTGTCTGTTGTGCGTTCTGTTGTCGTTCTGTTGTGCTGCTGTTGTCGTGTCTGTTGTGCGTTCTTTGTGCGTGTCTGTTGTGCGTGTCTGTTGTCCGTGTCTGTGCGTGTCTGTTGTGCGTCCTGTTGTGCGTGTCTTTGGGTGGTGTCTGTTGTGCGTGTCTGTTGTGCGTGTCTGTTGTCGTTCTGGGGTCTGTTGTGGTCGTTGTCGTGTCTGTTGGGTCTGTTGTGCGTGTCTGTTGTGCGTGTCTGTTGTGCGTGTCTGTTGTGCGTGTCTGTTGTGCGTGTTGTTGGCGTGTCTGTTGTGCGTGTTGGGCGTTCTGTTGGCGTGCGGCGTGTCTGTTGGCGTGTCTGTTGGCCGTGTCTGTTGGGTGTCTGTTGGCGTGTCTGTTGTGTCTGTTGCGTGTCTGTTGTGTGCGCCTGTTGGTGTCTGTTGTGTGTCTGGTTTGTGTTGTTGGTCTGTTGGTGTGTCTGTTGTGTTGTGTGTGTGTGTGTGTCTGTTGTGTGTGTCTGTTGTGTGTGTCTGTTGTGTGTGTCTGTTGTGTGTGTCTGTTGTGTGTGTCTGTTGTGTGTGTCTGTTGTGTGTGTCTGTTGTGTGTGTGTGTGTGTGTGTGTGTGTGTGTGTGTGTGTGTGTGTGTGTTGTGTGTGTGTGTGTCTGTTGTGTGTGTCTGTTGTGTGTCTGTTGTGTGTGTCTGTTGTGTGTCTGTTGTGTGTGTCTGTTGTGTGTGTCTATTGTGTGTGTCTGTTGTGTGTGTCTGTTGTGTGTCTCTGCTGTGTGTCTCTGTTGTGTCTCTGTTGTGTGTCTCTTTTGTGTGTCTCTGTTGTGTGTTTCTGTTGTGCGCCTCTGTTGCGCGTCTCTGTTGTGCGTCTCTGTTGTGCGTCTCTGTTGTGCGTCTCTGTTGTGCATGTCTGTTGTGCGTGTCTGTTGTGCGTGTCTGTTGGTCGTGTCTGTTGTGCGTGTCTGTTGTGCGTGTCTGTTGTGCGTGTCTGTTGTGCGTGTCTGTTGTGCGTGTCTGTTGTGCGTGTCTGTTGTGCGTGTCTGTTGTGCGTGTCTGTTGTGCGTGTCTGTTGTGCGTGTCTGTTGTGCGTGTCTGTTTGCGTGTCTGTGTGCTGTTGTGCGTGTCTGTTGTGCGTGTCTGTTGTGTCTGTTGTGCGTGTCTGTTTTGCGTGTCTGTTGTGCGTGTCTGTTGTGCGTGTCTGTTGTGCGTGTCTGTTGTGCGTGTCTGTTGCGCGTGTCTGTTGCGCGTGTCTGTTGCGCGTGTCTGTTGCGCGTGTCTGTTGCGCGTGTCTGTTGCGCGTGTCTGTTGCGCGTGTCTGTTGCGTGTCTGTTGCGCGTGTCTGTTGCTGCGTGTCTGTTGCGCGTGTCTGTTGCGCGTGTCTGTTGCGCGTTCTGTTGTCGCGTGTCTGTTGCGCGTGTCTGTTGTGCGTGTCGTGTTGTCTGTGCGTGTCTGTTGTGCGTCTCTGTTGTGCGTCTCTGTTGTGCGTCTCTGTTGTGCGTGTCTGTTGTGCGTGTCTGTTGTGCGTGTCTGTTGTGCGTGTCTGTTGTGCGTGTCTGTTGTGCGTGTCTGTTGTGCGTGTCTGTTGTGCGTGTCTGTTGTGCGTGTCTGTTGTGCGTGTCTGTTGTGCGTGTCTGTTGTGCGTGTCTGTTGTGTGTCTGTTGTGCGTGTCTGTTGTCGTGTCTGTTGTCGTGTCGGTTGTGTGTGTGTGCACACACACACACACTACACATCACACACTCACACTCAACTAACATCACACTCACACTCACACACTACACACTCACACACACACCACGCAGCACGCAACACAACCACACACACACACACACACACAAACACAAACACAAACCAACGCAAACGCGAACACGAACACTGAACACGAACACGAACACGAACACGAACACGAACACGAACGCGAACACGAACACGAACACGGACACGAACACGAACACAAACACAAACACGCACGCACGCACACACGCACATACACACACACAGACAGGCACGATTTTTGTTCCTAAAGATGTGTTTTTCGAGAAATGCAAGAAATTTTTATATAGTTACCTCTATACGTAAGTATAATGAAAGCAAAGGTTTAAATTTACCTTCGTTAATAGATATTTATCGTCAGGAGCTTCTGCTATAAATTTACACAAATCTTCTCTGCTAAATGTGTGTTTACCTTCTTTGGTTCATATCCGACAGCTTGTCTTTTAAAAAAAAATGCCAATTTTGGCGTCTTTCAAAGAAAATGTTATTCGCAACATAGAATATTTTGACCAAAGAATCGAAAATTTAAAATGTTTTGTTGCTATCGTCTATTTCCTTAACTTGGTGTCTTGCCATCCACTGCTTGAAAATATTATATTCATGTTCGTACCGCGTCTTTGATTTTTCCGGGAGATGACTTAGTGTAGCATTTCTCACTGCATTGAGAATTGCATCCTTAGGCTTGCAATAAACAATAAACATAAATAATAAAACATGAATCTAGTAGGACAGTGTCACTCGTTCAGCTGTCATAATTTAGTTAGTGTTAAAATATTCGAAAGCTTTTTTATGAAATTCTACTAATTATAAAAGATGAAAGTGGCAAAAGAACCACATTTATTATATTGGAGGAAAGTGTTATCACCTCCCTTGAATTATTATTACTCGCTCGCTCAGGCATTAGACTTAATCCGCGCGAGACGATATTATATTTTCCTCCCTAGTAATACAAATAGCTGCTGCCTTGGCTCAATTAAAACTGAACAGAACCCCAGGATTAAGTATACAAAACACATGTTATTATCAAGTTAACTTATATTTTTTTGTTTTAAGCATCAAGTCAACAAAACATACGTAATTCCATTTAAATGAATACTAAACTTTTTAATTTATCAAGCATAAAATTAAGGCTAAATTATAACTAAAGTGAATTTTTGTTTCCGTATTGATATGACTGCGTACATAACATATTTAAACTATTTGTTAGGCTTATTTAGTTTTGTAAAGAAAACGTTTATAAGGAAAGCTTATAAATTCCGTCGAAAAGTCGACATAAATTGTTTTCACGAAAACCACTTTACTTATGTGGTTCCGCATATGAACGCAAAAATTTTAATCAGTCGTTTGGATATATTTTCCCACGATCAATTATTTGAGTCAACCTAGTCGTTTAGGCATTATGCATTTAATTTCCGTAATTTAATTGAATTCCTTTAATGCAACATTTTATTACGAGGCGATTACGATTTCCATAGATCTTTAATGAACGACACCAAATGCATTGATTCAATTTTAGTCAGAGTCTGTGTAAAATTCAAGGATACATTAATTAAATTTTAAATATTTGAATATTATTTTCATTGTAGCATGTATAATGTATATCGATTCAATATAGATTTGTATAAGGTGAAACCTTTTGGCAATATCGTGCACACCAAGTTACGTTCTTATAAACTGGATTATATTACTCTATTAAAAAAATACGTGTGTCTAAGGGTCTTATAATATGAATACGGTTTTTTATATTCAATTTATTACATATTAAACTAGAACGACGAAGCTAACGTTTTTATCTTCTCATACTTGGTTAAATGTAGGTATCTTCGTGTTTCCAATACTCCACTTATACAACATTTTAAACTTTAAAATTTTCATTGTTCCAATACCGACTAGAAGCCAAAGCATGCTGCTAAACGGTAACTAAACTCTCGTACATCTTTAGACACTGTTACGTTCTAAAAAACTGTTCAACCACCGTTAGAAATTTGTACCAAAGACTATCTATATTTTCGTTTGACTATAATGATTTTATTCCATTGCGCACTATGAGTATTTATTTTGTAATTGTTTCTTAAAGCCAGTTTAGACTGTGTGTGTTATCATATAACTATACTCTGTTTACCGAACAGAAACAGTTAAGCTCCTCCCCAAAAATTCCCGCAGTAGTGTAATGCAACTTTGTTATTGGTCGCATTTTTAAAACTCGGAACACAAGCAGTTACTTGATTTCAACTGTTGTAGGTGGCGTACCTAACAAAACAGACGTCTCTAATTCTGTTTTATTCAATATCATACAGTTTAATTGTTTTCTGTTCTCTGTTTTTTAGAATAAAGTAAAGTGTGTTTTGCAACCGCATCTTATTCTAAACGTAGTATATAACCCTATCGTCCTTATAAATGGATGGCCTATTTTGACCTAGTCCAAAACGTCAAATATTTTTAAACTATGTTTGTGTTACTTTAGTTTATATACAGGGTGTCCGGTGAGGAACTGTACAAACTGAAATGGTATTATCCTTGGGTCAATTTAAGTAAAAAAAGTCCCATAAACATAGGTCTGATTCAATAGTTACAGATACAAGCGTTTAAAGTTTATAAATGATCACATATTTTTCAAAAGTAATTATATTAGTCAACTGGAAAACAAAACCGAAACAATCGTCATTTATTCGTTTGTGTTCTAATAATGACAAAGTGGATTGTAGTAAATTAAGTGTAATTTAAATTTAAAATCCTTTTCAATTTTCTAACGAAGAGTATGTGACATCATTTACATTTATGGATTTTGTGATGGAAATGCAGAGCTGCCGTTAGAATATGAACGAAGATTTCCCAACAGGAGGATTCAAATCACCAAACCTTTTCTTCTGTGTTTCAAACGTTCGAACTCATGGTTCATTTCCATCAGTTTCAATAAGATCTGATCGTCCTGTGGAGTTAAATGTGAATGAGCAAGAAAACATTCTACAGATGGTTGATCGGAGTCCAGGGTTGAGTGTTAGAAGAATTTCTTCTCGAACGGAGTCCCCCGTATGTCAGTATGGCAAACATTACATGATGGGCTTTTGTATCCCTATCATACACAAAACGTTCAGCACCTTGAACCTGGAGATTTTGCTTTGCGATTGAATTTCTGCATTTCGCATTTCCATCACAAAATCCATAAATGTAAATGATGTCAGCATACTCTTCGTTAGAAAATTGAAAAGGCATTTTAAATTTAAATTACACTTAATTTACTACAATCCACTTTGTCATTATTAGAACACAAACAAATAAATGACAGATTGTTTCGGTTTTGTTTTTCCAGTTGACTAATAATAATTACTTTTGAAAAAAATATGTGATCATTTATAAACTTTAAACGCTTGTATCTGGATAACTACTACGAATCAGACCTATGTTTATGGGACTTTTTTTACTTAAATTAACCCAAGGAACATACCATTTCAGTTTGTACAGTTCCTCACCGGACACCCTGTAATTAAAAACAATTTGAAACTATGTGACTAACCTTTGTTTATACCCAAGTCCACCTGCAATTTCCAAACTTTGCTTTACTGTAATGATTTGCAGTCTCTTGTGCCTTCTTTAATAGGTTCTTACGTAGTGGTTTTTAAAATTCCCGGTTTTTATAATTTTGTTGGTGTAAAACTGCTCACTGCTTAAATTGGTCAACATTTAGTGTAGTAGTGTAGTAAACAGATTTTAGATTTTTTGAAAACTATTTTCGCACACCATTAGTTCTGAAAAGTGAATTTGTGTTTACTCTGTATGACTGTGTGAACTGTCAAAATAAAGTTTCTAACCTTAAAATGCAACATATGTAAACTAAATTAGTACATAATTTATTCTACATTCAATTAGTTTCTATATTAATAATGGATAACATGAAAATATTATTACTAGAACAATGATCGTTATCTTATACTTTGATGTCATTAATATTGGGAAAAATTCAGTTAAACGTTGAGCAAAAACAACAGGTTAAAAGAAAATTATAGTGTCGTAAATGGTTGCAAAGAAAAAATGAAGGACGAGGATTGTCTAATATGATATTTCAAGAGTTGCAAGTCGAAGAACCAATGGGTTTCAAGAATTTTACAAGGTTGCGTGTGAACACTTTCGAGATCCTCTTGGGAAAAGTAGAACAAGATATACAAAGACAAGACACTATTTTTCGTGAAAGTATTGCTACCAAAACAAACTAGACTTAAAAGTTTGTTGGTAAAAACCACAATAATAAACAAACTTTTATTCCATCGTAGGCTACTATTGACATTACGATTCTTGGCTACTGGAGAGACTTACAGAAGTTTGCACTGCAGTTTTAGAGTATCTGTAGCAAGTATTTCAATAATAGTTCCAGAAACTGCAACTGTTATATGTAATCAATTAAAAAATGAATGTATAACAGTAAGGTTTAACATCAGAAAACAAACCTCCACCACTACTAAGAGTAACATTTATTTTAGATGCATAAGACTTCTGATGAGTGCAAAAAAAAGCAATCAATTTTAAAAACTATAGAATTTTGCCAATGGTTTGGAAGCTCTAGGTTTGTCAGTGAAATAGTAATTCATTGCTAAAGTATAAAAGGTTTTAATCTGTTGCAGATGGCAAGCACATAGCCTTGGAGCAATAAACACAGGTGGTTCATACTAATTTCATTAAAAGGAACTTCATAGTATTGAATTGATGGTTTTTGTAGATCCAGAGCATAATTTTATCTTTGTTGATGTGGGCTGCAATGGGAGGGTTAGGGATGGAGGAGTATATTTACACAGTTCTTTATGCCCAGCAATTGAGAATAATTTATTAGAACTTCCTGAAGCTAATGTTTTACCAAAAAGCACGAAGAAAACACCTTATATGATATTAAGTGAGAACGCTTTTCGATAGAGTACAAGGCTTTTGAAGCCTTTTGGACAACGTTACTCAAATGAGCAGAAAGTGTTTAATTACCGATTAACCAGAGCTCGTAGAGTTGTTGAGAATGCAGTTGGAATTTTGCCAAACAAATTCCAAATTCCAAAAGTGAGATATAGATTTGTCTGTAGACAAGGTTCAAGATGTCACTCTCACCTGTTGCGTCCTGCATAATTTTATAAAAAAACACGATGGAAAATATATTATAGGAGTAGATGTAGAAAATACACAAAAGCTTGTATTGACACCTGGGTCATGGAGAACTGAAGTATTTACAACAGATTTGGAACCCTTGAAAAATCATCGTGCACCAAATGAACCTACGGCAATACGTAACACTTTCATGAATTATTTCAATAATGATGGTTTTATAAGCTGGCAGTGAGAGACAGTAAACAAATTTAATTTCTGATTATATTATTATATTATATTGTCAACCGATTTATTTGGAAGTCGAGCATTTGGGGTTTTTAAGATCCCTAAGAATAAATCATTTGTCAAAATGAAAAAATTCAAAATGGCGGATCAAAAATGGGGGATTACCGTGTTTATTTAATTTATCAACGGATTTTTTTGAAAGTCGGCTATTGGGGGTTTTAAGATCGCTAAGTGTAAATCATTTGTCAAAATTAAAAAATTCAAAATGGTGGATCAAGAATGGGGAATTAACGTGTTTCAAAACCAATATGACTCAATTTCAGGTATTGTGGGCTTTGATGTTATTTATTTACATATTGTGGCAGATAGTTTGGCAACGGTTTTTTTTTTGTTGTACCGGGTGGCCAACTAAGAACGGCCGTCGGCCATATCTCAGGAATGGATTATAGCACAGGTTCGGGAAAATTTTTTTTATAACAAAAGTGGCCTCGAGAAACGCCTGTAAATTATTTTCAGAATTGTAGGTCCACCGGTAGAGGGCGTACTTGACAGTTAAAATTTTAAAAAGCGAAGTTTTTCAAAATTTACTCAATTAAGGGGCATATTAAATATTATAATCAGATTCCTCGAGAAATTCTGCATATTTTTTTATTCGACAAGTTTTAGTCTATCTCTTCAAATAAGGGGTGGGAGAGAGTGGGAACCTTGTTACGAAAAAACTCCTTTAATTCAGGTTCTGCTTGACCGATTTTAATAGACTTGATGTTGTTTGAAAGAGCTTTTGTTAAACAATAGAAAATTTGTAAATTTGAAGCAATCTGATTAATAACATAAATGCTAGAGGGCGCTGTTTAATATTTTTAATATTGTGTTTTCTCTTTACAATTTTAAATGGAAGCATAAAATTTAAGTAGGTCTTTAAAAGTAGACTAAATTAGTAATAAAACAGTGAAAACTGCAAGTCGATATCTTTTTCCTATCCTGAGATATCGTAAGAAACAGGTAAATTGCGGAAATTGTTCTTCCAACGTCTAGTAGACTAGTTCGTGTTAACGGAAATTATTAAATTTAGCCTGGATGAAAAGATCTTACATTGGTCTGCAGTAATTTAAACTGTTATCATACTAATGTTATGGTTGCCGCTAGATTACCTAAATGTAATGCTGTCGCTACTAACAATGAGAACAAATTATAAAATAATAATGTGATAAATCTAACAATTAGTTGGGAAAAACACTATCGGAAAGGTACCAAGCGTATTTGCAACGTATTTAGGTTTGCCAAATCCACTGATGTACACAGATACTTTACTCGCAGACTCGGTGGCTGACATCACCACTATCAAGCGACACGGCGGTTGGCAATCTATGGCTGTGGCAGAGGGGACATACAGAATTCCGTTCAAAACAAAACCAATATTGCAAACTGAGTCTTACAAGGTGCAAGTGTGCATGTGTAAATTCGAGCATGTGTGTTAATCAAAAAGCTGAAAATCTTACATCCGAGGAAAAAATTTTGTGTGATTTTCCAGCTAGCATTATTTTCAATAATTATGAGTCTGTATCATTTACTGTAAACGTAAACTAAATAAGTTAGTTGTTTAGTTCTTGTGTGTACTCTTTATTTGAAACTGTCAAAACAAATAAAAAAAACTACTTATGGAGATAATGTGACATATTGGCTTCTTAGGGAGAAAATGTTCTACTTCTGTCACGATTTTGAAAACAGAGAAACTAACTTCTACTTCCGATTACGCAAAAATAAATTTATCTTCATGAGACTAATAAACTTGTTATTATTACTGTCAATTTCGATAGTTTAAGTTGCCATTTATTTGTGTATTATTCGAATCACATACGTCTTACGCCATTATTCGTTTCAGCCTAATAATGAAATTGCAGTTGAAACTAATAATGGGGCTAGGACAATGTGATTTTGATAGAAAACTTCAGACAGAAAAAAATCGGTCAGAATAATGCACACTTATCATCAGTCATCAGTCCGAATGATACTTATTTACTTATTAGCCTCTTGAAGATAAAATAGTATATTGTGTTCGACGTGTAAGTTGATCAATATTTCGCTTAATTTGGCATTTTCGGCTATCGCCTCGACTGCAAAACTTGAGCTCAATAACGTTATTCTTTTTTGTTTGGTACTTTAAAACATGACTAGATTTCTAAAATTAACCACATTGCGTTCGAATTTTGAAATAAATTATGTAACATTAATTTAACAGTTATATGTTAAATTTGAGGCAAACTCTCAGCTTTTTTAGTTAAGACAGAATAAGGTAGAATCGTTTCAAGAATGTAAATACCTTTTTTCTAATTCTGCATCATACAGTTTACCTTATCGTTCTGTTTTGAAAATAGAACGATAATAATGTATAATGCATTTCGATTTACGGCATTGCCTACCCTGGATTTGAAAGTTTTCCAGACAGCTGTTAGCCCTAATCTAAAGAATGTAAGAAAAATTGCCAATTTCTAAATGTCAGTTTACTATCATTGTAGCCAGCATACAAATATCCAATCTGAAAATAATGGAAATTAGTTAACTGCAATTTCCAAATTGTTTTATAACAAACAGAATTAGAAAAATGTCATAATGTATTGCCGTGCTCGTGCTTTGGAACAATCGACGTTTCGCGTCTCGTGTTTCAAACTTTCACTGCCAGTAATACTAACATTATGATACTTCTGTTAATATACTATTTTTTTATTGCTGCATTTTACCTATTAAAGCACGCCTTAGCGTGTTTAAATCGAACTTTCAAAAACGCTTGTTTTTCAAAGTTACCATGGCGCAACATCAACAACTCAAGATACGTGAAGTCTAAATGACAATTTGTTGATTATTAATCTGACAGGAGTACCTTGTAACGTCAAATTAAATATTACTAACAAATTCAAAACCTTTATTTAAACATTATTTAACACTTTTAATTTTGTAAATGAAAATAGAAAGTACAGTTAGTATTGTTAGATAGGTATGTTAATTTTTATTTAAATATTTTACATTATTTGTTCTTATTTCCATTTTTTGTAGTATTAATACTCGTATTTATAATTTCAAGGTGCACCAATAAAAAAGAAGAGCGTAAAATATTTGAGCGCTGGCTGCGCCGTCGTGCTGAAAAATCGCGCGTGTTTTAAAAGAAAAGGAAAAGGCAACGTTTTTTATTCCTCCCAAATGTGAGCTTTCCGAGCTCCTTCAGCTACAATCATACATTACGTATATATGCATGATGGGATTAAGGATTGGTGTGGTTAGGATAGGATCGGAAGGAACGGAGTTACTCTGAAAAATACTACCCCAGTATTCGCCTAAGTATCCGTACATGGTGTGCATATACGCAGTGACCATGCCGCTACATGTGTATGAGGAAAACCTCCTGAAAAAACCTCATACAGGGTAGACGGTAACGGGAATCGAACCCATTACCTCCTGAATGCTAAGCAGATCGTGTCACCAGTGTTTTAAAGACCTTTTTATCCACTTACACTTTAATATACTATTTTGTGATCGTTACTCTAAATACATAAACAAAAAAGTGGGATATAACTAAACATATAAACTTTTTTTGTTATGTTTAATTTGACATTTGTCAACAAATATTTCAAAATTTAATGTTTTCAAATTTTATGTACACGATTACAAAAAATGTTGTTTGCAATACGTGCGCTGTCACATTTTTGATCCTCGTCCTTATATTTTATCCCTCAGCCAACGTATCGGGTTGAAATGGAAGGCTTCGCACCAAGAAATGTGTAAACAGCGCACTAGTTACGAAAATAACTATTTTGTTATATAAGACAAAATGTACTGAAACAATACAATAAAAAGACAACGTTTAAATAAACAATAACTAATATTTATATTACAATAAAATGGCTATCTAATGGTGAGCTACTTAAGTATGCCTCTTGCAGAACATGAAGTAACATTCTTGGACCTAGCTGTTGAAGAACGGTTTCTTAGGTCAATGGCCGCCCAATGCTCGCAACATTAAATCACTGTATAAATAAGTGTTAAATAAAATAATAATAATTGAGATTTGCAGGACCTACACCTGACTGACCGTAAATGGAAGTAGGTAAATGTGATGTTCTTTAACATTCTGACAGTATTAAATTATTTATTTGGAAAAATGGAATGTGTTACTTTCCCATTGTATTTGATTTATTGAATTCTGCTTACTATTTAATATTCACATTTCTTTAAACTATTTAATGTAATGTATTTCAAGTAAAAATTTAAAGACTCATTCCCTTTCTAAAATTCATAAAAATTGTAAATAGCCCTCGTTAGTTGAATGACGCGTTTAAATGAATCAGTAAAGAAAGGAGCACTAATAGCAATTTAATTGTCATTATGGTATTTTACATGTTCACCTTTACAAGTGTGAATCATGGTATTTTCAAAATGTAACTACGCAAAATTTAATGCAATGTTTTAAATTACAAATAGTTCATAATTGTCTTAGTTTTACCCGGTGAGTATAACAGGTACCTATCGGTAATAACTGTCAGGGTCTAACTAATTATATAAATTTACAACAATAAAATTAGAAAACCGAACACTATAACCACTTATTTTTAGACAAACTGTAAAAAAAAGGTTGAAACTGTATTGGATCTGACATTTATGTAGACTCCGATATTTTGATCTTGTATATCATATGACTAATGTTAATCAGGTTGTCCTGAATCGACCAAAGTGAAGTATAATTAAACTATTTGGTGCGGAACAACACACAACCTTCCAACCTACAAAATGGAAATTAAAAGAAACGAAATAATTTTAATAACAATTTTATTAGGATAATTATGCAACCTACAATAATATACAGGGTGTCCGAAAAATGTGGAAAATCTTTCGGATTTACATAGAAAACGAAAAAATAATATGACAAGTTCCTATAAATTTTTTTTCCTCCAGACCCTCCCTATGGAGATGAGGACACCGCTGGAAATAAGTTTTTCTTGAATAACTTTTAAAGTACTTAACATAATTTAATAAAAATTCAGTATGATGGCCACTAGTAAGGGCCTCTTAAAATAGTATCCTTGTAACATATTTAGCTTCTTTAGTTTACCAGGGATGGACTAAGTTGTACACCTTAACGCCTAAATTTTAACACCCTGTATGATAAAGATCTAAAAAACATATTTTTAGGTAGCTTGAACCTTTACCTAAAAAAAGGTATACTAATTAATGTTTCATAATTAATAAATTATTAAAAAAAAATAAGCTAGTGTTTTTTCGAATTTTTACGAGAAAACACTCTTTTAATAATAAATTAGGAAAACCAAATTAAACATATTAATTATTTAAAAAATATTGCAAACTTAAGTGAGTTTATTCACCCACGAGGTATAATTTTATTTCTTGTTCATTTTATTTATCTTCACTCAAAAGAACATATGTCAAACATTCCTATGATACGAAATAAATAAATAACCTGCATTTTCGAACTTGACGTTTGTCACATCGCTGATACATTGATCGACATTAATTTACTTTAAATTTACTGATTTTTGGATTTTGTGGTGATTTGAATTGTAAACTTATTCGAAATATGGAATTCGCTTTTATTGAATATTCAGATATACATCTCACGTATGGTCTTGCCTCTTGCAATGCTTTGGAAGCAAGAAGATTATATTACGAGAGATTTCCTAATCGTACTATTCCAAATCAGAAGACATTTCAACGAGTTGATCAACGTCTAAGAGAGAATGGTGAGTGATTTCGTTTACTAAGGTAATAATATTGACATTTTTTATAACTTTAGGAATGTTTAAGAAAAAAAGTACTGATGCTGGTCTGACAAGAACAGTGCGTACGGTGGAATTAGAAGAAAATATTTTGAATGCTGTAGATGGCACTCCTTCAACGAGCACTCGCAAATTAGCCACATATCATTTGCAAAAAGTGCATGAATTGATTCATGAAGCTTTTCCTCGAAGAATCCAGTTTGCAAACTGGCTATTGGATCAACAACGAAATAATGAAAACTTCATTAGCATTATTCTTGTTACAGATGAAGCAGCTTTTACCAAAAATTGCATCACGAATTATACAACTCACCCGTATGGGCTGATGAAAATCCTCATGCAACTATTGTTTCGCATCATCAACATCAGTTTCAATGAGTTAATATCTGAGCAGGAGTCATTGGCAATTTTTTGATTGGACCATTTGTATTGTCGGCGTGATTGAATGGACAACTTTATTTGGAGTTTCTCCAGAATGCTTCTCAAGATTTAATAGAGCATTTACCTCTTGAAACACGCCGAAACATATACTTTATGCACGATGGGGCACCACCTCATCTTAGCGTTGCTGTGCGGGAACACTTAAATAACGTCTATCCAAACCGTTGGATAAGTAGAGGTGGACCTATCGCCTGGCCTCCTAGATCTCCCGACCTGACGCCTATGGATTTTTACCTGTGGGGACACCTCAAAACCTTGGTGTATTCCAGTCCGGTTGATACTAGGAAGGAGCTTCTACAGAGAATCACGTTTCATTGTGATGTGCTAAGGAACAATGTGGGGTTATTGTGGCGGGTACAGCAGTCCTCAATTCGTCGTGCTCGAGTGTATCAGACTTCACGGAGCCCATGTTGAACCCACTTATGACGTTTTTAATTAAATGAAAATGAAACAATTTTTAACAAACATTACTACTGACGAAGATAACTGTAAGTGTTATCGAAACGTTTAGATTGTATAATTTAAAGTACACCATTAAAAAATCCCAAAAAAGATAAGTATTTTATTATGAGTGTTAATGGTGAAAGTTTACATTTTCATATGAAACATAAATTCGTTTATTATTTTTTTTTCTCGAAAATAGCTAACTTTATCGATATTAAACAAGTATACCTTTTTTCTCGAGAAAGGTTCAAGCTACCCAAAAATATTCTTTTTAGATCTTTATCATACAGGGTATTTCAAGGATACTATTTTAAGAGGCCCTTACTAGTGACCATTATACTGAATGTTTATTAAATTATGTCAAGTACTTTAAAAGTTATTCAAGAAAAACTTATTTCCAGCGGCGTCCTTTAGGGGCTCACATCTCCATAGGGAGGGTCTGGAGGAAGAAAATGTATAGGAACTTGTCATATTATTTTTTCGTCTTCTATCTAAATCCGAGAGATTGGCCACATTTTTCCGGACACCCTGTATAATAAGTTCATTACGAAAATAGGCAACATTGTTAAAACAAATACAATTATCAATATCAAACAGACATTTAAAGCTTCTTATCAGATAGAGGTTAATAGACGTCTAGATGCTAGCTTAAAAAAATTCCAAAGCCGCCCGCTTCTAGAAAAATATCGATAATACTTTATGAAAAAATAAGAACCATGGCAATGTTTTATGAATACATATATATATATATATATATATATATATATATATATAAATTATGTTAGTTTTCTATAGTCAAATATGTCAAAGGAGCTCATTTCGTTACCTACTGTATTCCATGAAACAAAGGACCATTTTTATATATTTAACACTTTGACTGCCACATTAAAAATGTATAATCAGTATTGTGGAAATGTGGCAGAACTAATCAAATGAGTTGAGGTAAACAAGATTTCTCCGCGGCCCAAGATAGAAGTGCCTATTAGTACTTATTACTCCTTAGGGTAAGTAGAATGAATACTTGAAATACCATTTTTCATTTTCAAGGACAAACTACGTCAAATTATTAAAAGAAAACTTATTGTATGCAACATAAATTTTTTATGAAAAATAAGAACCGTGGCAATATTTTATGAATGTTTATTAATTATTGGTATATGCGGAATATATGTTTGGTTATGAAAAATAAATATGTTAAAATTTGTGAATATATCAATACTGTTTTAAATATTCAATTTTAATGTGAATTATTAATAAGACAAAATGTTATAAAATTTTAAATTTAAAAAGTTACATGTTAAATTCGATTAAACTGATTTTATCAGTTATTTCAAAAACGATAAAGATAAGACACAAAAAATGAACATAAATTTTATTAAATATATTTCTTATTCAAATCATTATGTCCTTTTCAATGAAAAGTATCAAGTCCTAAAAATTTTGTACGACCTTTTTGCAAATTTTTTGACAAATTCATAAATTTTGACAGTTTTATAAAAATGTCGTCTTTGCGTTTAATTGATTCGAAGTGAATAACAGTAATTTTATCAAATAATGATAATTTTCAAACTCATTTTACACAAAACCGTTGCCGATATCGATTACGCAAAGACGACATTTTTTCATAAACTGTTCAAAATTTATGAATTTGTTAAAAAAATTGCGAAAAGGTCGTACAAAATTTTAGGACTTGATTCCTTTCATCCACCTGAAAAGGACCTATGATTCGAATAACGAAAAATGCTCATGTTACTGGCAATAGTTATGTATCTTAATTTCATCTCTTTATTTTTTATCGTTTTTGAAATAATTGAATAAAATCAGTTTCATTCGAACCCTTTCAAATGCCTGTAACTTTTTAAGGATGCGTTTTAGGGCACATATTTATATGAACATTTTGTCTTATTTTAATGAGTTCTACATGCAGTAGAAATTCGGAACCCTATTTCAGAAACACCCTGTACATGTAAAATAATCTTTTTTAATTTCAAAGACTAAATACTGTTCTATAATGTTTTTTATAAAGAAGTAAGAAATATGTGGCAAAATTGAATGATTGTTTATTACTTCCTAGGATATGCAGAATATATATGCGAAACATTTTTTTTTCGAAGGCCAAATTGAACACGTAACAGAGAATATTATTAGAGTACGTAGAATAAATATGTAAAATTAACATTTTTAAATTTCAAGGGTCAGTTACATCTAGTTAGGCCTTATACCGAAACTTAAATATTTGATGTAATTTGTATACGTAGGGAAGGCTAGAATCATAAAAGGCAGATAAAAATAGCCCTTGCAGGCAGTCTCTATTCAGTAGCAAAAATACAAACATGTACAAAGGGTAGAATAAACACTTTTTTATTGATTGTTTCATTTTTATATATCGTGAGAGAAAATACGTGTGATCTCCGTAAATAGACCAGCGATCGAACATGGTCCTTCGAGCCGGATAACAAATTACAAACGTATAAATGAAACCGAATAGAGCAATTAACGTGAAGTAAAAAAGTTTTCGTCATCAACGTCAATATAAGTGCAACAACTATCGTTTCAACTGCATCGCGTACATCGTAAATCAACAGTATGCTAAAGAACGAAGACACTCTATAAGTCTTCTTACCTTTATACCATCCTTATCGACTATATTACAGTATATTAAAATCAAAAATCACGAAATTTCATCCGTACGTATCTAAGGCCAGGCAATTAATTCCTTTGATATTGTTCACATTAAGGAAAGGTTAGCAGTTTGTCAGTACACTCTGACTTCAATATTATTTAGCTAAAACGGAAGCTCAGTTGTTTTTGGAAAATCATCTACCTCATTAAAGTCAGCTTAATTTAAACGAAGTAAGTTGTTCATTTCCCAATGATAGAAATAATTTAACGAAATTACCCCCCTTTATCGTTACCCACATACTCGTATGATGGTAATCGCGAACAGTAGTTGTCTTATTACGAACCTTTACATCACTGATTCACAACGACGCCAATTTATCAAACAGTATTAGATTATTTAATAAAAAGATCCCTTAACAAAGTGTTTATTTCTAAAGGATTACATTATTAATTTAATGAATTATTAAGTAATTAAAAATTATTATTAATTTGATTAAAATACATAAATAAAAAGTTTACCTCGAGTAGATAATTATTAAATAATTTAAGTGATGTAAAAGGACCAACATCAATCACACGACGAGAATTATTCGCAAGCTCACTTACATACGTAGTGTAATTTGAAATTACTCTCAATAATTAAACGACTATAAAATACTGAATTTATGCGCAATGGTGCAAATTCAAGAAAAGAAATCGCTAATGGATATATATCTTGATTTTACTGACAATAATGTAACTTTTACACAATTTTTTTGTTTGCCTTACATTGACTATCCGGGCAATAATTAAAACGTTAGAGTTTACTTATAAGTCTAATATTGAATTACTCGAAACAAAAAATTTGATAAAAAGAATTGGCCGTCCAATGTTAGGCTACGCAGTTAGTGAGATAGGTAAACAATGAAACTAGTCAAATTGGAATTAACGAGCTTTACGTAATGATGGTTTCAACAGGTACATTAATAAATCAAAGAACAAAGAAAAGGTTCAATATTCCAATATAACAAGATACCATTAAATCAGGTTCAAGTGCGTACAAAATTTTAAAATTAAGTAACATAAAAAATTAAAAGCAGTTCCCGCTTCTATAAAAATATACAGTTTAAGCATTTTCAATCATATCCATTTAATTTTTACACTTATTTCGCTTTATATTAAGAAACTTTATAAAGAAAAGTTATGTAAAATTAAATTTTCTTTAGAAAATATGTCGACACATTTTCTTATAAAATTAATCATTATTTAGATATTGAAAAAATTTGAACTAACACTTACATTCGACCTTATGAATTTTTTTGCCGCTAAACTACTCGTCATATTAAAGAGTTGCATAGAACATAATTAACCTATATGATTAAGGTCAGTATATCGGTGTTTTTATATCTCTGAAATATATAGCTGTTTCAGATATATTTGATAAAAATGAAAAACAGCTCCTAATAAACCTCCCTCTCCGCTGATGAATTTCTCCAAAAACCCAAACAGGTCCAGGAAAAATAAAAACAAGCTTAAATACAAAATTTTAAATACGTACGTGTGTTGGTTTTGGAGTTATCGTGGGTGTTAACATTCATCCACTCACACACACGAGCGCGCGCGCTTGCACACATGCACACAGGCACGCGCACCCGCTCATCTTTCTCAGCTTACACTTTCATCTGTACATCCCTCTGTACTTAAAGACAATAAGAACGGGTTAGTTTAACATCTAAAGCCGTGTGCAACTAGTTTCTAGTTTTGCGAAGTCTAACATAAAGATGGAATTCGAGGCTGTTTTAGTGGCATCTGGTTCCATTTCTGTAAACCCCGGTATCGTTGATAACAAAAATTAACTGATGTTTATCATGCCACATTTGCTCATACGTTAAATCCTCTACGCGGGCGAAAATATTACTAACAGTCAACAATTCCAACTCATACCAGCAATGGGGGGGGGGACTCTGGGCGTGGTTTCTTTTAACTTAATAAGTGTGCTTGCAAGATGGTTTAAACTCAGGATGATGGCGGTTATTTATAGATTAATTTTTGAAAAACTTACATTAAAACCAACACAAAAAAGAGAAGGCCAAATTCGCGTGTTTGTTTTGTACTAAAATCGAAACGGTAGAGCTACGACGGTTTTTAATAATACTCTACGACTCAATCGTACCTCCAACGACGACTAACTCTTTATTCTAAAAATCCACCCCCGTTTTTAAAAAGAAAGACAAGAAATATTACATGGGAATATACTCACATTCATTAAAAATAAATATTAATTTTTAAAATATTCACTCGTCCGTAGCAAACCCTATATGTCTCCAATTTCAAAGTAACAAACAAAGCCGTCTTTTGACTTGAGGTATGTTCCAATGTAATTAATTACTAACCGGCGACGTTTTACCCAAATTTCGTGTGGATAGAAATTTTCAACAATTCGTCACGGTCTTTCGATAAAGACAGTTTCGAGAGAACACATGTTTCTCTTTTTAAACCTTTATAGGTATGGACCTGAACAAGCTAAGCTTAGACTTACCGTTCTAAAGCACTTAGGAATAATAAGGGGGATGAATAGCGGGAGATTGCATTGCCAAGAGATGCCGATGGGCAACTACCTAAAATTTTTTCATATCATAAGTGAGAGTTTTTTTTTAGTATGCTCATGCTTATGGTTAGTTACTTACTTATTTTAGCTTATCTTCAGACCTGGTCATTCTTTTCTTGTGGCGTTGCGCTGTTTTGTGTAATTGTATAGTTTACAATCATGAGATGTAGTTATTTTTGGTGGATAAGAAAGAAAACAAAAGATTTAATTTTATTTGATTATTTGTGCTAATTGGTTTAAGTGTGAGTGTTGTTTAGTATCCTGTTTGGTAACCTGCTCGGTAGTCATCGAATAGACGGAGGATTCGGAGGGCATATGGAGTATTGTCTAGGGATTCTCCTCGGGGAGGTCGTCAAGGAGTTGTGTGGATTTTGATTTAATTTTGGTTTTCCGTGAAATTGAAGAAATCGTAGTGTTAGAATGAAAGATTTCTCTTGTATGTGTCTGAAAATTGCGTGTTAGATTGTGAGGTCGTTAGGATACCTACAAGGTAACCTGTGTATGCATCTGGGTATACCGTGTTCACAGCATGAAGAGACCTGATTAGTTTATGTTAATGTATGGGTGCTAAATCCATAATACGTATGATGTTTTGTAGGTTTTGTGGTGGTAACTTCTGAGCAGAAGGCGTCAGTAGTTACCGGTTTACTATCCTGTTTAGTGTTCTTTGAACATCGGGGAGTCAATTAAGGGTTCAGGTGTTGAGGATTCACCTAGATGTTGGTAAAGTTTTGTGTTGGTTCAGCAAAACATTGCTGTTGGCTAACTTTGGGAATTTATCTTCGATGTAGTTAGGATGTCGGAAGAAGATTGTTTTGGTTTTGGTGGAATTGACGGAAAGTATCCACCGGTTTGCCCAGTCGGAGAAGTTCGGGAGGGTTTTGGATATGAGGCGGAATGCCGATCCGTTGTTCTGATTAACCGTCCAGAAGTCGGTGTCATCCACAAACTGCGCAACGGCTAGTCCGAGTTGTGTGACTTCGGGAATTTCCAATGCGAAGATAGTGTACAAGATCGAGGCTAAGGTAGAACCTTACGGTACGCCTGCTGTAGGTTGAAAAGGATCGGAGAAGGTATTTCCTACTTTAACCCGAACTGACCGATTAGTCAGGTACGAGACTAAGAGTTTGGAGAAGGCGTCGGGTATGTTGAGGTTGCGGACCTTGTATAGGAGACCGGCGTTTCAGCTCCTGTCAAATGCTTGCTTAATGGCTAGAAACACAGCCAGATAGCATTGCTGGTGATTGAGTGCTCTGGTGGTTTCCGTAGGTAGCTTCAACAAGGGATCGTGACACGTTCGGTTGGGAAGGAAGCCGATTTGGCTGTTGGGAAGGAGTTCGTTGAATGGTCCTGCGTCGCCTGGCCATAATCTGCTCGAAGCATTTTCCGAGGTTACTCAAGAGGGTGATGGGCCTATAGGTGGAAGGTGTGGTTAGGTCGGAGTGGGGTTTGGGTATCATGACGGTGAAGGCCGATTTTCGGGAACTGGGATAGAATTAAGCATTTGTTGTAAATGTCCGAGAGTAATCGGAGAGCTGGGTCGGGTAGGTGCTGGAGGATTTTCCGATTTAAGCCGTCATGACCTGGGGTTGAATTTCTTCCTTTTTTAAGGTATGCGTTGACCTGGGAGGGAGGGATGGGGGCATAGAAAGGGTTCTCATTATTGAGTTGGACTTCTTGAAGGTTAAGGGTACGGAATTCTTGAAGGAGACCCTCAAGTAGCGCCTTGAACTGGTTGTCAAATTGGGGATCGGAAAATGGGTTGGAGGTGGAGAGCGAAGAAGTCGAGTCGGAGGATATTAGGTTGCCCTCTGGGTCGGTTAGGTGAGATTTCGGACTTTCCTTCTAGTCAGTCTATCGAACTGTTGCCAGAAGAGTTTTCCATTTCTATAATCTAACTGGGAGGTGGCTTTGGTCCAGGAGTCTTTGGCGTGTTTGTTTCTCGCCTGATTAAGACGTTAAAGCGATTGTGTTCGGATTGGGGAGCCGGGTCCCTAGATTGCAAGAATTGTCGATAGAATCGTCTTTTTTCTTGATCCAGTTCACGGTGTGCCGTGGGAGCGTTTTGCGGGAAATGTCAATATTTTTCAATGGGACAGATATCGAGCGCTTCCGTAATTACGGAGGTTAAGTCTCTAATGGCTCTCTTGAGATCTTGGGTCGTTCTGAAACAATGATGTGGTCTATTATTGGGGCACCTAGATGTTCGAAATGTGTTGGCAGAGTGTTGGCGATTTGCAAAAGCGGGAACTGTAACAAAGCTAATGATATCCTGATACCGTTACCATTACTTCTGGAGTCCGAATTGGGTGTGGCGGGCATTCAAATCACCTAGGATGACTGCATTAGGGATGCTGGAGGCGCAAATTAAAAGGTCAATGAATATTGTTTAGGAAGGAGTGATACGTGTTAAAGTTAAGTGTGCATGTTTGTGAGTTTCGTTTTCGTGATGGAAAGAATGTATACGTTGTGTTCGTGTAAGAGGTTTTTAAGCTGGGAACGTTTCCGACGAACGCCTCTGGCATGAATGGTCCCTGCTAGGATATCCATTTTGGAGGGATTTAACGGTTGGGAACTCGGATTACGGAGACCGCTGTCCGCGTGCCGGATACGCAGGCGCCGGTACCTCGTTGGAAGTAGGATCGGGATACTAATAATAATGTTTATTGTCCAACAGAAAATAATCCAATTATAGGAAAATGACAAAAAAGTAACAAGTAAAGAATACATAAAGCTTTTCAAAGACATAATTAAATAAGTAAAGTAACGCTTATAAAAAAAATTAAACTCTAAATAAAAATAAAAAAATAAAATACTAAATAGGTTGCTAATGAACATAAAACCGAGTTCTTGCCATGGTAACTAAACATTACTCACATATATAATAGTAAGAGTAAGTAAAATAACCATTAAGTTTCAATTGCATTTCTACAATATATTTGTTTTAGGTGTAGGATAATAAAAAGTGTTGTAGTTTCGGGGAAGATACGAAGGAACTTGAAAATGAATTAATAAAAGTAAGGAAGGACAATCAATTTCATTGTGCAAGAGTTTATATAAAAATTTAAGACAATGCTTATGGCGCCGGAGCTCTAAAGTATGAAAATTAAATCTTTGAAGCAAAAGGTCGTATTGATAGCCTCGTTGAGGGTACACTTTGTCCATTTTAAAAACTAATACCTTTAAACATTTTCTTTGGACGCGTTCAATAAGATTCTTTTAATTAATGTAAATAGGATTCCAAATTAGCGAACAATATTCAAGCTTTGAACGAACTAAAGAAAAAATAAACTTTTTAAAGAAGTTGCATTACAAAAGATTTGCAGTTACGTATTATAACACCAACCGTAGTTATAGAAGCTCGTGTTTGCATATGAGGGTGATGATTGAATGATAACTCACTGTTAAGATGTCTTTGACAACCTCAGTCCTCTGTAGAATAGATGAATGAATTGTATAATTAAATTGAATTGAATTTCCTTTTCTGGTAATTATTTTGCACTTAGGGATATTTAAGGACAAGTGGTTAGAAATACACCATTCATCTATCGTGTCAAGTTGACGTTGAATAAACTTACAATCTTCCACGGATGATATACAAGTAAATATTTTGAGATCATCGACACAAAGTAATTTGCCGCAGTCTATTTTTTCGGCGAGATCATTAATGAATAATAAAAATAGTAGAGGGCCCAGGTTAGACTCTTGAGGCACACCAGAAGTGGGTTCAATGGTAGCAGACGTAAAATTATTATAAGTAACCTGTTGTGAACGATTTTTTAAATAAGATCCAAGCAGGGATATTAATGAGGCACTAAAACCAAAATATTCTAATTTAGCTAAGGTAATGGCATGTGGAATCCGGTCAAAGGCCTTAGCAAAGTCAGTATAAATGACATCAACTTGGCCATGATCATCCAGTACAGCAGAAATAAAGTGAGTCATACATGCATGCTAAATTAATCACCGTTGATCTCTGTTCCATAAAACCATGCTGAAATGGAGAAATCAATCTTTTAACCTTTGGATATAATTTTGAATAAAGGATCGTTTCATACACTTTTCCAAAGTTATTCAGAATACTGATCGGTCGTTAATTCGTTACATCGCTAGCATCACGATTCTTTAAGATGGGACAAATATTTGCTACTTTCCAAATGCTTGAAAATAAGCTTGTCTGAATTGAAATGTTAAATATTAATATAAGAGGTTCTGCAAGACATTAACACAATCTCTTATTAAGAAACTGTGGTCACATCCTGCGGTATTTACGTTTTTCAATGTTTGAATTGCAGAAAATACTTCATCTGCCGAAATTTTTGATATAGAAATTATAGGTTAGTGGTTAGCGCTAAAAGGATAAGGGGTATTCCTAATATCTGACAGAGAATAGACACTACTAAAGTATTGGTTGAATGCTATTGCTATTGCTCCTGGTTTTACAAACATTTCATTAAATACTTCATTTTGCCAGGAATACGAGACAAACCTCTTTTAGAATTAACAAAAGTCCAAAAGTACTTAAGGTTGGATGTCACAGAGTTTTCAACTCGGAAGATATAGTTTTTATATTTACGATTTTGTCAATTTACGAAGACTTTTGTATTCATTGTAGTCGTAATCTGAACACAATTTTTTGTATTTAGCTAAGTATTTATTTTTAAGGCGTATGTTATGTTTAATTTCATGTGTGAACGACTTAGGATATCGATAGGTATTGGATGTGTTAGAGCAAACGGGTACATACAAATCAAAAAGTGCATAAATAACGTTATAAAACTGTTCACAGGATCAGATAAACTATACAAAAAAGTCCAATCTATTTTTAAAAGTTCATTGTATAAATTTGGATAATCAGCTTTACGAAAATTGTATTTCTTATTATTCTTGTTTATATCGAATTGCATGCTAAGTTTATCCTTACATTAAATCACTACACAGGGTCCGCCTTTGGGAGCCGATCCTATGAGTATCTGCTAAACCAAACTTACTATAATTTTGAAAATTTGGTGCCAGGGTAATGATGTTAGGGCTAACTCACCTAAAATATTTTCACGTTCGTACCACTTACGGTTGTACCGGAAGTCGGTACTTAGTCGCTTATTTTAAATGGAACGCCCCGTATGTTAATACATTTCTGGATTCTATGTCAATTTTAAGGTAAGTTTATTAAATAAAGTAGATACGAAATTTCAGTCGCTTAAAAAAAACATTTTTCTAAAAAATTGACAGATGCGGTCTTAGTAATAACTCGTTAATTGTTCTGTTCCTGTCAAACAATTTGAATAAAACTTTGAGGTGTTGTAGGCAAAGGTTTATTGCAACAGTCTGCAAAAAATGACATTTGTATTTTTCATAAAAATAAAATTATGAATGTCTAAACTTGACTATCAAAAAATGCAAGTTACTCAAAAAAATCAAAGGGAAAACCCCTATTTTTTATTACTCAGATCGATTTAACGTCAAAAATTAAGGTAAGTTCGTTTAAAACTTTATTTGCCTAAACGTAACAGTTTCATACTTATTATCAAAAAAGTCCCAATTTTAAAATTTGTTATAAAAATGAGCTACATACTTAAATCTAGTATTCCTTGTTCGTGCTCACCATGGAAACCAAATAATTGAGAATTGAAATAAAGAAAAATATTTGAAAAATTTACTGCAAAAAATTATAAAAATTGATAATTTTGCCAAATATAAATTTTCTAAGTCATTTTTTTTCAAGTTCGATATACAACATAAGTGTAAAAATTTAATACTTTATGAGTAAATCGAAAAAAACTACTTTTTACTGCGGAGGTAGTAACTACATACTTATCAGTGCATTCTTACACGATAAACTCGCTTATTTAGTATTTCTTGCTCGTGATCAAATGTAAATTAATTTACAATAAATGTTCAAAATGTTGCCCGTTAGACGCAAGACATTGTTAAACCCATCTTATAACGGTTTCATTTGTAGCCCTTTGAATTTCTTGTGGAGAAAGAGAATTGAAGGCATTTTGCACCCTTGCAATGCAATCTTCTTTAATCGTTAGTGGTGTAGCATAAACAATATTTTTAATTCGACCCCAAAGATAAAAATCTATTGGCGTAAGATCAGGTGACCTAGGTGGCCATGGAAAGGGACCATTATTGGCAAACCAACGATGTTCAAAAATTTCATAAAGTTTCATGAAAACAGCGTTGGTGTTGTGAAGGGGCGCACCGTCTTGTTGGTACCATAAATTTTCCCTTTCTAGATTTAATCGGGGTTGAATTCGAGTGTTTAATATCTCAAGATAATTTTCTCCTAGAAATTAAATTTGTAATCATAAATCGCAATAATCAACTATTTTAAACCTCTCAAATTTTCGTTGTTAAAATACACGTCAAAGATTTCATTATTCCGAATAGCACAAAATACGTTAAAATTCCAAATTTCCTGAAAATGACATTCGCGAATTGGATTGCTATTTTCGTTATTCCAGTAATGCTAGTTTCGGCGATTAAATATGCCATTTTTCGTAAATTTGGATTCGTCCGTCCATTTGATATTAGTCAAAACATTAGGAATTTCTTGTATTTTGAGCAAAATTATTTCACAAAATTCGATACGTTTCAAGAAATCCGCTTCTTTCAAATGTTGAACTAATTGTAAACAGTATGGTCTAAACTTATGTTTCTTAAGAATTTTTCTAATGGTTGTTGGTGTTAAGCCAATATCTGTTTTCGCGTCGTTTATGGAATTACAAGGATAGTCACGAGAATATCCTAAAGTTATAACTTCATTCTGTTCGTTATCAATAGCAGTTTTTTTGCGAGGCGCAGAGTGTTTAAATGTGTCAAACTGTTCCAAATTTTGAACCACACGTCTTATTGTATCTGCTGATGGTCGGGGGCGCTTAGGATAGCGTTCGATAAATGTTCTTACTGTTCGTTTTACAACTCTATGACATTCTCCGTGAATTAAAATTAAATTCAAATAATCTGTATTAGAATATTCAAGTCGAACCATTTTATCAAGAAAAACACACAATTTTATTAAATTATTGACTACAAAAGAAAAACAAAATAAATAAGCATCTTTATTGTGTAATGATGCGCTGATAAGTATGTATTACCTCCGCAGTAAAAAGTAGGTTTTTTCGATTTACTTATAAAGTATTAAATTTTTACACTTATGTTATATATCGAATTTGAATACTAGATTTAAGTATGTAGTTCATTTTTATTACAAATTTTAAAATTGGGACTTTTTTGATAAGTATGAAACTGTTACGTTTAGGCAAATAAAGTTTTAAACAAACTTACCTTAATTTTTGACGTTAAATCGATCTGACTATTAAGAAATACGGGTTTCCATTAGATTTTTTTGAGTAACTTGCATTTTTTGATAGTCAAGTTTAGACATTCATAATCTTATTTTTATGAATAATAGAAATGTCATTTTTTGCAGACTGTTGCAATAAATACAACACCTCAAAGTTTTATTCAAATTGTTTGACAGGAACAGAACAATTAACAAGTTATTACTAAGACCGCATCTGTCAATTTTTTTAGAAAAATGTTTTTTTTTAAACGACTGAAATTTCGTATCTGGTTTATTTAATAAGCTTACCTTAAAATTCGACATAGAATCCAAAAATGTATTAATACACGGGGTGTTCCATTTAAAAAAAAAAGGGGGCTAGGATGTCCTTATCTACGTGACGAATCATGCATGAAAAGGAAGGATGTGTAGCAGTGGAGTTGGGGGCACGGAGACCGGATAGTTGGGAAATGGTCACGGTGAGGAGGTCTCTAGGAGACATGTGTGGTTGTGGGTGAAGGTTAAGTTCAACCAGGGAAGGTCTTACAGTAAACTGCAAGATTATACCCGGCTTGGTAAAATCTCCGATTTTAGTGCTAGCTCAATCTCAGGGGATGGACCCAGTTATCCATAAAATCGCTGGATTAACTTACCTAAAAAAAACCGGATGCGCCACTCTCTTTGAAAATATTATTTGGATACCTACTGTGGTAAAGAGAGAAGTCCAGAATCGGCTGTAGGTTCCTACACCTAACAAAAAAAGAAAGAAAGGTTAGGTAACACCGCGGGACACTCGCCTAATCACAAACTAGTCTCTACACCAACGTAACTATTTATCAACACCCAAAGAAAAAGTTCATCAATAGCATATGTTTTAAAACAAGCAACTTAAGCGGTTAAACGTCTTAGAGAACACAATTTCTAGATTAAACTTTGGAATAACACTTAAACTTAATAATGAAGGAAAAAAAATGAATAGCACTCTCGTCTTTTAACGAACACCCTGTATATTTGTAAGTTTAATTGTATGGCATCTACGTTTTGTCTTTCTTTTATCTACAACCTTCGTATTGAAACGATTCACTTCAACGTGGTCCATATACAGTGCGTTCAATATAATCGGACGCACTCAATAACTCTCTTGTATTGCGTTTCACAAGAAAGTGTTTAAATAGTTTTTTATTCATTTACAAATACTCTATTAAGTGCTTGGGTTAGGTAATTTTTTAAGCTTCCGGTTTGACCGGAAGCGCACATAATTTTATTTTTTTAAATCACACTGTATATATATTTTTGCATTTTTGCATTGCCTATTTTTTTCTCAATACATACGTATAAAATTCTTATAGGGTTTTATAAAACAAAATTAGAGAAAAATGCCATCGAAAGTTTTTCAATTTTATTATATGATTAGAAAAATTAAACAAAATCAGTTATAATTAGCGAATAAATTGTTCAAAGTTGCCACCATTCTGTTCTAGACATGCTTCTAATCGTCGCCTGAGTTCATGGTTAGTTGCTTTTTTTGATTTGCTGCGTAGTTAAATTAACACATGCAGCTGTAATTTTATTCTTTAAGTCTATAACATTTAAAGGTGGATCGGCATACACCACTGTTTTTAAATGACCCCACAAGAAAAAGTCTAACGGTGTAAGATCCGGTAATCTCGCATGCCATTCTACCGGGCCGTTAGTTCCTATCCATCGTTCATTGAACGTTTGGTTAAGATATTCTTTTACTATCAAGTGAGCTGGAGCTCCATCTTGCTGGAAATACAATTTTTGTCGCAGAAGCAGAGGAAACTCATCGAACATTGTTGGTCGCACGTTATCTAAAAATTCAAGATACCTATTGGCGTTTAGATTACCATCATAGAAATAAGGCCCTAGTAATTGGTTTCCAATTAAACCGCACCAAACTTTAGTACCCCATACGGTTTGATGGTTAGTTTCCACTGGCCAATGTGGATTTTCGTCAGACCAATAACGATTGTTTTGTTTATTAATAACTCCATTATTTGTAAACTTGGATTCATCTGTCCATAAAATATAATCTAAAAATAATGGATTGTGATCACATTGCTCAACTATCGATGCAATCAAAGTTAATCTCCGATCAGAGTCTTGAGGCCGCAAGTGTTGACCAAATAGACTTTATACGGCAGCATTTTGAATTTTTTTAATGTCCTGTGAATTGAGCCAACTGATACAACTACTTCTTGTGCTACATGTCTAATAGATGACCGTGGATTTACTCTAAAATAACCCAATATTTGTACTTCAATATCTTCGGTCAAAACATTTTTTTGTTGTTCTAAATTCTGATAATTTACTCCTGGTAATGTTCCACGCATCCTAAGCGATTGTTCAATTTTTCATATGTAACTTTCGTAAGGATGGTATCTATTGGGATGTCTTTATGCGTATAATTCTACCGCTCGTCGAGAATTACGTTTACATTCACCGAAAATTAACAACAGGTCAACTTTTTCACTGTTATTCATTTTACACAATTATTTCGATTGAAATCAAATTAAACTTTTATCTGATTTTCAATTGCAATAAACGAAAAAACAATTGCGATGCGATTTTGTTGACGTACGCTGCCTACGGTTTTGTTTGATTCTTCTAATCGTATAATAAAATTGAAAAACTTTCGATGGCATTTTTCTCTAATTTTTTCTTATAAAACCCTATAAGAATTTTATACGTATGTATTGAGAAAAAAATAAGCAATGCAAAAATACATATACAGTGTGATTTAAAAAAATAAAATTATGTGCGCTTCCGGTCAAACGGGAAGCTTAAAAAATTATCTAAACCAAGCACTTAATAGAGTATTTGTAAATGAATAAAAAACTATTTAAACACTTTCTTGTCAAACGCAATACAAAAGAGTTATTGAGTATGTATATATGTATATATATATGTATATATATATATATATATATATATATATATATATATATATATATATATATATATATATTATATATCAATTCTTTTGTGCTAAAACCTATATAAATGTTACAAGTAAAATAAAATATCGATACCAACAAAGCGTTTGTTAAAATTTATCAATTAAATTATTAAGTTATTTATCAATTAAAGCGAGTTATCATAGCTGCGGGCACTCCGCATAAAGGGAAAAGTTTAATGAACTGACGTTAGATATCAAACAGATCGTTTTAGATAACCTTTTTCTAGCGATCGAAAAAAAAAGATCTTATACAAATCGTACCATCCATTCTTTTCTTATCTTACATTATATGCCATAGCGTAATAACCCCGCTTAACAATTGTAGCAACATGTAATTAATAAAGCATTGAATATAAAAAAGCTTGCAAAAGTTAATTTTAGCTGCGGTGTAAACAGTTATTAGTATCACTTATCTACGTTAAATGGTGATAAAACCTCGTGATATAGACGCACCAGGCGTGTCGCAAAAGATTAGAGTTGAAAACTATCCCTATCTTAGCGGCCACTGTCCTTGTCATTGCAAATGTAGAAACAATGATGCGGCGTAGGAATTTTAATTTATTTAATTATTTAGTGAATCCACTGTAGTCGCCCAGAAACCAAAAATAAGGGTGCAGACGCAGCCCCTAATAGAAAGGTCAATAAGAGGAGAAACCAAATAAAAGAAGCCTACAAGCATTAGAATATTGTAAGTGATAATGAAAAAGAATTATGATACATACGTTCTTGGATATGGCGATTTACCAAGCAATCCCTTTAAAAGGAAAGAAGTGACAGACGTTTATGCAATTATGTAGTGATCCATATCACTTTTATTTGTTTAATTATTGTATGATCCGGTAGTTTCCGTTATTAAAAATATTACAATAATAAACTGGTATAATTGCACGAATAACCAAAGAACAGTTCGACTTCGAGTTGCGGCGTGTATTAAATTCGAATAGCAAGTGCCCGCGATAAGAAACAGGTATCGTATATTAAACATAATGCATTGTTTGGATGTGGTTGAAATTTAAATGAAGGCTGCGTTTACACTGTGAAGATAAAATAAAAATGTAACAAAGGTTAAGGGATTTCAGAGAGTTAAACAGGGTTTTCTGGGTGGTAATGGATTTGGGGATATTGCGAATCCACTATCTCGAGGATTGAGAGCGGGTAGGATTAGGATTGGGAGAAGCGGGTGTGGGAATCACGGCAAGTATAGGGGTCTGGGGGGGTGTAGATAGCAGGGCAGATTTGTATGTATGTCTGATGGTTTAGTGGGTTGTGTGTGTAGGTTTTGTGGAGGCGGTGAAACGTGTAGAAATGTAGGAGTGTGTGGATAAGGTGGAAATGTATGAGGCGTTTGAGTGGGAACGGGCGCGTGTTCTTGAGGATGGTGGTGGCGAGCCGAGTGTGTGCGTGTGTGTGTGTGTGTGTGTGTGTGTGTGTGTGTGTGTGTATGTGTAGCGCGTGTTGGTGTAGGTGGGCGGGCGGTGTCGGTGGTTGGGAATACAACAATTAGTGTTGCACAGTAGCGACCGTGCTTCACCATCACGACTGATAGTAAGATTTAACGAAAAAAAAAAGAAAACGAGAATGTGTTTACGGAAGGCTGGGTCTCCGCCGACGTACAGCCTCAGGCCGCGAGGAAAAGGGGGTTGAAAATCAGAGACCCAATAGAAAAGGGGGAAAACAAATGTTAAAATAAAACAAGTTAAGTTAATAAATAAAAATAAGAATTTTTCTTAACTGTTACTGCTGCCCGACGTCGATCCTAGTGTTGACGTAGTCCTGGATTATTCTTTATACTTTTGTTCTTCGTGTTATTCCTGCTGTATGTCCTGCGGCTCCTGCTTGCTGCTAGGCTGTGGTTCTTCTTCTGATGACCGTTGCTTTGTATTATCTGTATGCAAGCAGTGACAGATGTAACTTCGAAGCGGCGAAGATCACGATGCGCGGAACGTTGGGCTTGAAAACGCTAAGTTCTTTTTTGGATTGCTTTAGAGTGCACTTAAAATCGCAAGGTTCTTAAGCGTAGTAGGGACCTACGTTCGACCGAAGTTAAAACTGCCCTGAGTGAGAGGAAAACAAGAAATAGGAGATCATTTCAGAGTTTAGAAGCAGTGTAGAGTAATGTGAATTGCGCCCGTTTGGTACGGCAAGTGGAGATATGTACTGCATATTGATTAATGAGCGAACCGAGTATTTCTAGCTAAGGTGGCCCGAGACGGTACCAAAGAATGTAAATCAGCAACGCAATAGCCATTGTAATACCGACAATACATAGAACGGACTGAAAATATTCTTCTACGCTCAAGAGAGTGTATGTCAGATGTTAAGAACGGGTCATTTATAAACCTAATCGCTCTTTTTTGACTAAGATCAACGATATCGAGAACATATTTGGGAGCACTAACCCAGAGGTGAGAATTATATTCTAATTGAGGTCGAATTTGGGCCTTATACAGCAGAAAGAGTTGTCGACAAGTAAAGTACTGCTTAGATCTGTACAAAAAGCCGATTTTGCGAGCAGCTTTGTTGGTAGTTGACAAAAGATGACCAACCAATGATAGATTTAAAGATACAGTCATTCCAAACATAGTAATAGAGTCTAAAAACTTAAGGTCTGAGACATTTATACTTAGACCAGAAAATGATCTTTTTTGGCAGACACACGGCAACACTGAGTTTTATTAGCATTAAAGTTAACTAGATTATTGCTTCCCCGTTCGAGGAACGTCTTTGTTGATTGAAATTGTTTGGATTTAAGATAAAACGTGAATTACCATTATGGTAGACCGAGATGAACTACAATAAACAGTGCTGTAGTCATCGAAACAATGGATTTGGTTAGTTGTTGAAGAAATAAGATCATTTATGTATAGCAAAAAAAGTGTAGGTGCTATAACTGATTCCTGTGGCACGCCCGCGTTAATGCTTTTTTTGAGAAAAGGCCATCAACTACGACACGTATTCGTCTTTTATCAAGGAGGCTAGGAACCCAGTTGATGAGCCTATCATTTAACCCAATGATGTGAGTGTGGCAAGTAAACACTTATACCAAACTTGGCCAAATGTCTTTGAGATATCTAAAGCGACTATAACTGTTTCACCGGATTGTTCTAATGTATTGTTGCAAACTTGGGTCACACATGAAATGCTAGAATACATTCAAATATTAGTTGCATCAAATACATAAAATAAAACATCCCGAAAAACATTTTCGAATTACGACTTATTATCAAGGTATTAAAAACCATTAGTTATCTTTTCTTTAAAGACTTATATCTTTAGCAACGGGCCATTCTATTAATTCATTAGTTCTACAGAAATCAAATTTTTCATCAAAAAGAGACAAGGCATGTGTGTAAATCATGTAAACTCTGCAAACGTCTAAAGGGCAACCTCACTTCAGTCTTAACTTTATTTTAGCCAATATCAAATGGACAACGAATTAAATAACGCAACCTAAAACATAAGATTCTTTATTGGTTAATAATTATAGTATGCGTAATGATAATAGTCCTTATTCACAAGGAATTGTATTCCAGATGAGGTCGAATTTGAGCCTTATGCAGTAAATGGAGTTGTGCGATGTGAAGTACTGTTTAGATCTGTATAGAAAGCCCAGTTTACGGGCAGCTGTTTTGCTGGCTGACAAAAGATGGTCAACTCATGAAAGGTTCGATGATACGGACATCCCTAACATAGAAATAAAGTTTGAAAACTTGAGTTCTAAGCCATTCATATTTACAGCAGGAAATGATCGGTTCTTGGCGGACACAAGGCAACACTACGTTTTGTCGGCGTTGACCGTGTGTAGATATATTCAAGGACACGTTCTAAGTCACTATTGAAAATGTGTCATAAATTAAAAATAAAATAGATAAAGTTTCTTATTACAGATATTAGTAATTCTATTACAACAATTAAAAACTACTTGCCTAACAATTAAATCTCGATTTAATGTGTTTACCGAAACAATAAACTTCGTTTTAGAAAAAATTTCCAAGGAACTACAGTTAACCAGTTTCAAATGTTCGGAAATAACCTAAAAATACAAAACTCGCATATAATCAGTTTAATGCATGCAATTTATATTTTAAGTGGTAAGGTTTATTCTGAAAAATTATGCTAATATGGGTTGGCGGTACAGATGCCAAGTCATTTCTTATTTAAGTAAACTTGTGAATGCAGACTGACAACACAAAGCTTGGAAATTAGCTGTGTAAATTTTGGAAAGTTAAACAATGTGTTGAGACTAACAATCGTTTAATTTTAAATTCAAATCACATGGAGTTAATTACAAAAGGTGAAATAGAAATAAAACGTTATTTTTATTTACCGCTTCATGGGGTATATAAGGCTTCAATAAATGAAATTCGCTTTCTGTTTGGTGGATTTGGAGAATCGTCTCAACGATGTTTTAATTGTAGGGCCAACAATACAAAATGACTTATTTGCAATATTATTACGCTTTCACACATCGATAGTATATTATTCAACAAGCATACAATGATGGCTGTTACTCACGCGGATGATGTTTATGACACGAGCCTTAGGCGAGTGTCATAAATCATCCAAGTGAATAACAGCTATTATATTTTTGATATAGTCATCAATGTATCCTTCTGCTACTGTGGTAGATTTCCATCCACCATGTCTCTTCAATTCAGTTATATCGCCGCCTGCGTCTACAAGTATAGTCGCAGAAGATCTACGAAAACTGTGACTAGAGTATTTTTCGCGGTTGGGTAATTGCAGAAATATTGCTATTTGTTTCGCCATGTGTGTAAACTTGTTAATACCTATCGTTTGTGAGGTGAATTTGCCATTTTGATAGTTTGGAAAGAAGATATTAGATTTTACAAAAGGTGAACGAATGTACTTTTTGCAAATGTAGTAAAATTTATCAGTGATTGTTAATTTTCGGGTAATTTTTGTTTTGGTATTTGAAACTTTTACCAAGAAAGCCGATTCGAGGTCTTGTAGATTTTCTAGTTTAATATAATATAATAATTTTAATACATCTCATTAGCACGGCTAGCACCCATATCACTGCAACCTAAAATAATGTAACATGTTTATTATTTATCGTATATTTGAACAATTTTTAGATTTCTTACCTTTGTTGCATGATATTTTGCACGAGATGCCTCAGTAATGAATTCATTAATATCCTCTGTAGAAAAAATATTGGTTTGTTTACCCCTAAATACCATGATTTAGGTTAATTGTACTTCTAAGCATAGTCCATAATGTCCATAATGTTGATAGTTTGTATTTTGCGGACAGTTTGGTAAAATATACTAACAAAACGGATTCTGAAAAAGACTCCGTTTTCTTGTTAGTCTTCCATTGTACAGATGATTCATATGCAGACATATTGAGTTGTTTGGATTTTTCTGGTAATAGGTTTAAACTTGCAATTTTTGCGGCTTCTTGTATGTCTAGATGTGTTACGCATCTCATTTTCACTATCTGAATCCATTTTTCTAACGAAATACTGCGAAATGCCTTAAAAATTTGAGTAATAATAAGTAGAAAACTAACATTTTGACGTTTCAAATTAAAACTGTCACAACAGATAAAAACAAAGTGCCATGGTGTTGCCATAGAACAAGCACTGCGACTTGATGTTGGGTTTCTAGTTTACTGGGTTTTTAGTTTTCTTGATAAAAGACGAATACGTGTCGTAGTTGATGGCTTTTTTTCAAAAGACGTTAGCATTAACGCGGGCGTACCACAGGGATCCATTATAGCGCCTACACATCTTCTGCTGTACATAAATGACCTTATTTCTACAACAACTAACCCCATCCATTGCATTGCTGACGACAGCACCCTTCACTGTAGTTCATCTCAGTCTACTCATGGTGATAATCCACCTTCTATGTCAAATCAAGAAATTAAAGCTGAAATGGCAAATTCAATCAACAAAGACAATCAACATATTCTCGAATGGGGAAGCAATAATCTAGTTAAATTTAATGCTAACAGAACTATCTTCAAATCTCTCATGGGTTGACCATCTTCTGTCAGCTACCAAAACAGCTGCTCGTAAAATAGGCTTTTTGTACAGATGTAAGCAGTACTTTACCTCTCGACAACTCCTTCTGCTGTATAAGGCCCAAATTCGTCCTCATCTGGAATATAATTCTCACCTCTGGGTTAGTGCTCCCCAATACGCTCTCGATATCGTTGATCGTATTCAAAAAAGAGCGATTAGACTTATAAATGACCTGTCCTTAACTTCTTACATACAGTCCCTTGAGCATAGAAGGACGGTTTCAGTTCTTTCTTTGTATCATCGTTATTACAACGGCTATTGTGCTGCTGAATTATATTCTTTGACACCATCTCGGGCTATCTTTGCGAGAAACACTCGGTTCGCTCATTCACATCATCAGTATGCAGTACAAATGTCCACTTGTTGTACCAAACGGGCGGAATCTACATTTTTCTACACGGCTTCTAAACTCTGGAATGATCTCCCTAGTTCATGTTTTCCTCTCACTTATGATATGAGAAAATTTAAGGTAGCTGTTCATAGGCATCTATTGGCAATTCATTCTCCCTCTATCCATCCTCCTAAGTGTTCCTGAGTGCTTTAGCACGATAGGCCAAATTTAGCCTGTTCTGGTCCACAATCATTAAAAAAATGCTCGGTTTTTTATTGTGCGTACAAAATCGTATTGAAATGATATGAATTCATTATTCACTAGTGAATAATGGTAATTATTATTATTAAGGAAACACATGTATAATGATCAGTAGTCGTCGACAAAATGTATTATCAAATACTTATAAACGAATAACAAAATTATCAACGAATTTTATACCAAAACTTCTAGAACGAATCAATACGACAATCCAACTGAAAATTTAGCAACCAATCGAAACAGTTTATTTTTTGAATTTGGCCAATTAGTATCTGATTACACTGGCAATCTTTCCATACCAAGGAGCAAGTGATTACAGCTATAATGTAGGTCAGAATAAAGGTAAAAAAATTCAACAATAAAATGTATTAATAATTATTATTATTTATAACACAATTACTATAAACTACTGAATTTCGAAAAAAAAACCTTAAATTTTCCTGTATTTTTTTTTGGATTGTCTGGTAGAAATCTTTTGGTAATTTTTGTCAGTCAAAATTACTCGTAGTTGTTGTGTTTAGAAAATGTTGTGATTTTCATTGCAACTATTCGTAATCTGACTAACAAAAATTACCGGCAAGCTTCCTAACCACTTGTATTACAAACGAAAATATCTGTATTTTGTATTTGTGTCGAGATCTAGATATCAACGAAAATGTCAAGCATTTTTATGAGGACAACTACTAATGATTATTAGCACTACCGATAACTAGAATTTTGCCCTACTAAAGGAATTCCACCTTAGTAAGGGACTTTTAACGTGTCAAACATACTTTTGGCACTAGACCTATAGTTTTACTTCCTATCCGAGAAAAAAGAGTGCTTTGATTTTTCTCCGTTTTCAGTATATTGAACAGAGTTGTTGCACAGTAGGGTGGAGTGAAAATTTTTTTTGGAGATATCAAAAAACTTGGGTGTGCAAAAGTTGGTGTGATATGTAATTAGTTTGCCACAAAAATAATTTGAAAATCTACTGACATCTTCAGGTGCCACAAAGCATCTAAATTTGCGAAAAAACGAGAAAAAAACGGTGTACTTTAGATTTTTTTATTACATTGGTAACATTTATTTTTCTTATCTTGGGTGGTTATTTTAAATATGAAAGTGAACTCAAAGAAAATGTAGGGTATAAATTAAATATCTAGTGCTGCCACCATACAACTAAGGAAAATAAAAAAAATAGAGAAAAAACAAAAGTTTCAGTTTTCAAAAGAATGGATTATGACAAGATAATTCAAACAGTTAAGGAAAGTATTATGGAATAGGAAAAACTCATTCTTAGTCTAATTTATAATCAGATTTTTTTCAAATTGGGGCATCAAAGATCTGGACTTCAGTCTTGATTTAATATATCCGTCTCCCTGTGATTCGCCTACTATTGCTGCAGCTTCTGTGATCAAACGAACACATAGCTCAACAGACTGTGTGTGACAGGGGTAATTTGGAAATGTTATTATATGTTCGTTTGTATCAAGATAACCTTTAAGTTCTTTTACGCTGATTGATCTTGTTAAGGGAGGCTCACTGTTTGAATAACTGGCATAACTTATCATTTCATAGTACTCGCCGGCTTCAAAATTGCTTTCTGGAACTTTGAATCTTCTAACACACAGGTGGTCTTGTCTCTGGTTACTAGTTTTCAAAATTCGACGTAGAGCTAGAGCTCTGATGGTTGCTTTATCGTCAGTTAGCATAGCCAGCAATAGATTCTCCAGATGTACAAAGTATGCGTTCCTTTGAGTGACTGGATCGATTACGTTTCTTAAACTTCGTGGCAGATATCTGCTCACATAAATAACTTGCCACAAATGTCGTGATCCATTCCAACGTCCGTTTTGATCGCGAACCAAACTGGTGCGTAAACTTTGACGATATAGGTAGCTAAAGTTGTCAGGTTCTCAGAGGGTCTTTCAGATGAAATATATAAACGCAGTATTCTACTAGCAGTTGTTAGCCAACGTGAATGCGAATTAGAGTCCGGCTGAAGGTTAGATAAATGCTGGGAACACTCACCAGACATTACAGCCAAGACTATTCTATGCAGATAACTCTGATCGTTACTTAATTCCGCCAAATCAACTGCTGGAAATGGATCTCCTTCAATTGCCATGTATTTTACAACTGGCTGCATGCATTTCTTTAATGCTCTACCTATTGGACCAGAAAATGAATTTGGACCATGCGTCGCACCATCCAAGGCCACTAAGAGATGCCGAAGAGGAAGCTCATTTGTGTGTAATAGGCACACAAACCAATGAAGTGGTTTTTTGTAGTGAACTTCTAATTTACGCATTACGCCATTTTCATTTCCGGTATTTACATTAGTTCCGTCACATCCAATGGCAACTAGCTCTTCAATTCTGTACCCCTTCAAGGATAAAAAATTTATATTGGCCGTAAATATGTTGGAAGATGTCCCCAATAAAGGAGTTACATGTCCTAAATATTCGGACATTGGCTCCTGCACCAAAGCCACATGTTCTTCAGAGGAGTTTATGGAGTTATAAACGCCATCTTTTAAAATTGTTTTTCTTGTTAAATCTTTTCGGCCATCAAAATATATTGTTTGATTGATTTAGCTGTCTAAGCTTCTGCCTCTCTCGTCTCACTTTACTGCGATCTACAACTGATGAAATGTCATCTTTGGTCATAACTCCAAGATCTTGAAGTAACGCTGAGAACATCGCAGCTACTCCACGATCAGAGATACCCCATCTATCGCACTCTCGTGCTAAATTTGGTAGAGTTTAGTTTCAGAAAAAAGTGAAAAAAAAATTGTTTCGCTCCAACCTATTGCACAATGAGAAACGATGAGATACAGCATTGCTTTTAACAATGGAAGACACGTATGCAACGGTGGAGGGAAGTAAATTGAAGACGACAAATAATTGTCACACCTCGTGTATATTATTACCATTAAGTCAACGTTTAATACAGCATCGTTTGTAAGAATGTTGTAATAAGGTATTGTCAATTAGGATATTTTTGTGTTTGGATAAATTTTTATATGTAATTGCCTTAATTATCCAAATTTAACCAAAAAATATAAACCTTTAACTTAGTGCAAATATGAAATATTAAAAATAAAACCACCTAAGAGTTATTACTGCCTTGATTTCTTCAATTTCGGCAATAAACATAAATATTTAATAAAAACTTAAAAAAAAGTTACACAGTTAACACTACTGAAATTAATGAATTGAATTCGTTACAGTTTATGATGTTTTTAATCTCATTAACAATCTACCAACGCTCGATAAACTTTTTTGTGCTTAAGTGATGTGTGTATGTGTACCTACAATACTTTTGTTCAATTTTTATCAGATAATAGTAACGCTCATCTTTAAGTACATTAAAAACATTTTCTTAAAACGGATAAAACATGTAATAACTGTTCACACCAAGAAATTAAATACTTCGTTAGGTAATTTTAATTTACCATTACATAATAAATACATTATTTCTTGTGTGCATGTAATGTTAAACTTTAATAACATTGCATGTAAATTATTATTTAAAAAATTTTAATTATTCACTTTTATGTCATTTTTATTGCGACACCACTTTCACTGCTATTATGCGTTTAATTTATTGCATTCTTTATTATATTATACTACAAGGTTTTTTAATGTTGATGAATTGTAGAATGTTTTCTATTAATAATCGGCAAAGAAAGTGTCATGATATTCAATGGCATTTACTTATTTTCTAAAAGGAATGCAATTAATTAGAATCTGTCCAGAAACGAAAAGAAGGAATAAATCAGCATGTTTGGCAAATTCCAATGGCGTTGGGTTGTTTTAGATAAAAAATATAAAACTGAAGTAATATTGATTAGATATGTCATAATAAAATTAATTAATACTAATTAAAATTGGGACAGAACGCCTAAGTTATGATTATTGGTATATATCGGTATATCATAAGGTGTACTTACGCTGCAGTATTGAGTTTAATAGCAATTGCAATCGTAATTTGTTTGTCTGCAAAACCCATGTACACGCCTATGAACTAGTTTAAGAAATCTATTAAGTACTTAATACACAATCGTGTACCGCTTATATGCAAAATAAATGAACTATTTTAATTTATTCCTTCGCTTCGTTTCTGGACAGACTTTACTTTCCGATACAGACAAAAAATCTTAAATTATTAATGATCCAATATTTGAAACGGAAATGAAACAAATAAAATGAAATCTTTCCTTTCATTTCAAAAAATTAATACCCTCCGAAACAACAAGAAAATCCAAATCACTGCGTACTTTGGCATTAAAGCTAAGCATACTTAATGAGGGTAGAATTCTTTGATTCAACTCTTTCATCTGTTTGCTCCCCCCTCCCCTCATTTCAAAGGAACCATTTAGTTTAGCATTTGAACATAAACGTATACTTTTTTATAATCAAAGGTAAGGACAGAAAAGAAGGACAACTCCTGAACACAGGGTAAGTTGAATAAGCATAAAAAAAACTAGGTAACACTAACTAACGATATACTGGGTGCCCAAAATGTATGGAATAATGGTTCTGCAATCGTAACCGTACATTTTATCACAAAACTTTCAAGACAAAAGTTGTTTGTGCATGTCAGAGAAAATATTTTGGTTGTCACTCTTGAGACATGACGTCATCGGCAATTTGTTTATATCGTAACCCCATAATTTTGTTTCACGCCTTTATTCCTCTTTAAATTGTCAAAATGACAATATACAAAATGTGATATCTTACATAAGAGAATTTTTGAGAAAAAAATTATTGAAAGTTGAAAAACAACTTTTATTACCAACAAAAACACATAAAAACACAACTAAAATCAAATAGGTAACATTCAGAGAAGTATCATTCTTTAATACTCTAATTTTTGTACAAAACCTAACAACTAAGACTTTTGCACATAAAACATCCTCTTTCAGAAATAAAAACTATTAAATTTCTGTGTGTTTGTGAAAGTAGTGCTAGTGCAATACTATGGTGCATTTACCAGAAACTCGGAGCATCCAGATTTTAATAATGGTCGGTTATGGAGACCGTAAGAGGACACAGCAAGAAGTCTGTGAACTTTTTAATGAAGTTAATGAAATCAAGCACGAATTACTCAATCGGTCGTCAGTAAAATAATAAAGACATTCAGGGAAACAGGTCATGTCAAGGATCTTCCAAAATCAACAAACGAAGGTAGAAAATTAGAGGTATTGTTAGAGATCAACAAAAATCCACACACTTCAACGCGTCAGATAGCTCTAAACCACGACTTAAGTGGAGGTTCCAAACATACTGCAAGGGGAAAAACTGCACCCGTATAACTTAGTTTACTGCAGGAATTGTCAGAAGGTGATGGAGCGCATCAATAATCATACAAAATTCCTCTATAACATACTCTTTTCGGATGAGGCCACATTGTATTTAAATGGAAGGGTAAATAGACATAATTGTTGTTGCCGATCGGCTGAAAATCCCCATTGGATGATCTAACAGCATACCCAAAGACCACAACAAATTAATGAATGGGCAGGGATTTGCCATGATCACATTATTTGTCATTTTTTTATAAATGACAATTTAACTGAAGCCCGCCGGAGCCTGTCCCAAGCCATGTTGAAAAAAGCTCAGGGGGAGGAGTAACATCCTCGTAAAAAACAGGGTTCAACTAACCCGGCTGATAGGACCTTGTAAGGGTCCCTATCTAGGGTTACAGAGGAAAATTAAGGTCAACGGCTCGGATGGCGGAAGAAAATAACTATCCTATCCAGGGTTACAGTAGAAAATTAAGGTCATTCACATCATCAGTATGCAGTACAAATTTCCACTTGTAGTACCAAACAGGCGCAATCCACATTCTTCTACGCGGCTTCTAAACTCTGGAATGATCTACCTAGTTCCTGCTTTCCTCTCACTTATGATATGAAAAAATGTAAGGTAGCTGTTCATAGGCATCTTTTGGCAACTCAATGTCTCTCTATCCATCCTCCTAAGTATTCCTGAGTGCTTTAGCACGATAGGCCAAATTTAACCTGTTCAGGTTCACAATTATTAAAAAAAAAATTACTTCCCTCCACTATCTATACACCGTTGCATACGTGCCTTCCATTGTTCAAATCAACGCTGTATCTCATCGTTTGTTACTCTGTGTCACAACTCTATTCAATATACTCAAAACGGTGAAAAATCAAAGGACTCTTTTCTCGGATAGGAAGTAAAACTGTAGGTCGGGTGCCAAAACTATGTTTGACACGTTAAAAGTCCCTTACTAAAGGTGGAATTCCTTTAGTAGGGCAAAATTTCTAATCGACAGTGGTAATAATCATTAGTAGTTGATCTTCATAGCAACGCTTGACATTTCCGTAGGTGTGATGCGTTCTAGAAGTTTTTCTATAAAATTTGTTGATAATTTTGTTCTCCCTTTATAAGTATTTGATAATACATTTCGATGTATTTGAAAGCATAATGATATTGCATATAAGTCATTTTGTATTATTGGCCCTACAATTAAAACATCGTTGAGGAGATGTTGCCAAACAGAACACGAATTTCGTTTATTGAAGCCTTATGTGCCCCATGACGCGGAAAATAAAAATAATTGTTTGTTCCTATTTCACCCTTTGGAATTAACCCCATCTGATTTGAACGTAAAATTAAACGATTGTTAGCGTCAACACATTGTTCAATTTTCCAAAATTTGCACAGCTAATTTTCCAGTTTTGTGTTGTCATTCTACATTGACAAGTTTACTCATATAAGAAATGACTTGGCATCAGTGCCGCCGACAACCCATATTAGCATAATTTTCCAGAATATACCTTCATCACCAATATATATATATATATATATATATATATATATATATATATACAACAGCGCATCTAAGGGAAGAACAGCCTGAAGTCAACGTCCCCGGTCCTCCAGGTTGGGGGTGGGGGCAAAATAGGCCTGCAACCCACTTACCTGTAAAAAAAAGAATTGTGAAAAACAGGACATGCTGAAGACGCGGAAAGTAGATGGATTAACGGCACAACGAAATAAGCAATGGAAAAGGATAATGAATATGGCAACATGGAACGTACAAAGGAAATATAATATAATAAAGGAAATAAAGAAACATATACTTAGCCTTAACTAAGACAAAAATTAAGATTAATTAAGAAGAAATATCTCTAACTTCCAAACCATCAACGAAAGAATAATAAAGATACACATGAACATTGTGAAGATTAGTTTTTTACCTTTTTACTCTGCTAACAAAAACCGTAACTAAGTCCGTCCATTAATTAAGTACTCGCCGTTAAATATCGATAAGAATCAAATTAAGTACTACAAATCATTACACCGTTAGTATAACTGCAAATTTTCTCTTTTCGATATCCCGAAATTAAAATTTGATAAATAATAGTTTAGTTTGTATTAAAATGCATCTTGTGGATGGAAAAATTACACTCAAAACCTGTCTTCCTAATATTCGTTAGAGATAAATACACCGAATTATTCAAAAATAGAATTTAAAACCCTATAAATATAATTAGGAGAGTCTCAAATTAATAAAATAATTGATAATTAACACCGTTCTTATAAATTAATTGATTTCTTGGAAAATAACCTTTTCGATATAAATAATTAAAGTTTAACCTGCAATAATTTCTATGGTATGACCCAGGTAAACAACTACAATGGAAATTGTAATCTCGTTCCCATTGTGTAAAAGAAACTATTCAATAATACATTCCAACCGCTAACAAAAGTGTCCGTTATTATTAATTAAAGCATTCTCTAGAATAAGTATTTTTTTAGTAGAAAATGGCAAAAATTGTATATCAACCGATCCGTTATTTAATAACCAATAATTTGGGAATGACAAAATAAGTATTAAATTATTAATTGATTTAGTATTAATTAAAACAACTTGTGACGCTACTGCCTCATTATAGCAAACCTGGGGATTTCCAACTGCTCCACCGGCAACATTTCGTATTCTATATAGGCAAATGACACGTCCGAATTTTTATCTTTTCGTTCTCACTGCTTTAAGTATATAGATCGAAGCTGCTTTTGTTAATGAGTATGAGGTAAAGCGTAGGTTAAGCTGATTAAGCTGATTAAGGCTAATAGATACTCTGAAAGTATGTATTCAATTTTTTGTAATACCAGTAGCAAAAGTTACTTTGTTACTGATCACCGCTCATATTTAAACCTAACCATTGCAATTTAGATCAATTAATAGAGCTCGTATTTGTTAAGAATCATTCATTCATCATAAACCATTGGTGAAGGATCTTCCACCGCTGGGAATACCCTGAATTTTTCCAGTGGAAACCGAGCAAGTTCAGGATTGGCCCCAAAGAACACCTGAATAGGAGCTTATATTTGGGTGGCACCCGAATCCTTTACCAACCCCTGGAGCGAACAGCCGCTGTCCGCAATCCGTCCAGGAGTGATCCCACTAAAATAACAATTATACCGTAACATATTTATTTTAAATAAAACATATTTCCAAACGAGTCTTAATTTTTGTATTGGTGTTTGTTGAAGGCAGGTTTCACTCTTAACGACGACGAACCGGCAGCAATTAAAGAGGCATTTATGATGATATGCAAACAGCAGTAGATGATATCGGAGATTACAGAGAAATAATTGTAATGGGAGACTTAAATGCCCGAGTGGGAAGTAGAATAAACGACAAGATAATAGGAGAATTTGGAGAAAGCTGCGTGAATAGCGGGAATATACTAACAGATCGTGTGAGTGTTTAGTGGAGCAGAATTCGGATTAGATGACCATATTTTAAAAGCAACAATGTATTATCCATGTACGAAGAGTAAAACAGTACAACAGAGAATCGAAGAAAATATGGAAAAGGTTAACATAGTTAAATTTAAATTAGAGAGTTTAAAAGAAGGTAGTATTAAAACAGACTAGATCAGAAATTACCAGAAAACGAATATGACGAAACAGAAACGCTATATGAACATGTTAAGCAAGAAATCCATGACGCAGCCAACGAAGCCTTGGGAAGAATGGAGGATAAAAGAGTTAGTAAAAATATGTGGTGGACAGAAGAAATCGAAAAAGAAGTAAGAGAAACGAAAGAGGCATACTTAAAATGGCTCAACACAAAAGATCGACACAGATCGACAACAATACGTAACAAAACGAACAAAAGTAACCATATTAGTATCAGAAGAAAAAAGAAAATAATGGGACAAAAAGTGAGATAAAAATGCCTATGGGAGGAAAAACAACGTTCATTAATAAAACTAGATCAGATAAAAATATAGGCAACCTACAATAGTATAGGCAAATTAGGGTCGGAGACGGAAAAAAATGTTAGAAAGCTGATTCCCTCTGGAATATGTTCCTAGAGTACTACTGACCTTCTCCAGAAAAAATTGCCAAAAATCTGACATGGGGAACCTCCTTAAATTTTGAGAAATGACTATTTCTCGAGAACGGACTCTCATAGAATCACGCCGTTTGCACCAAAATGCGTTGTTCATGTAGGAGAATAAACTACAATGAAATTTTTACAATAAAAGTCAAGAACATCCTTAACAACGGCCGCCATATTGGAATTCCCTAAAATTGCCATTACTGCAGAACGGACAGTCATAAAATTCCTGTTTGCACTTTAAGATTTGCATTAGAGAATAGATTAAAACATTTTTTTTAACTGTAACTCAGATGTCCGGTAAACTACCCTTATCTTTTAAAAAAATCGGTCGCCATCTTGGAGTTTTTGAAATGGTGATAACTCGGATCGAAAATACCTAGAGACATTCTATTTTCGTCATTTGTTTTTATTTTCAAACGAGATCATATTTTAAAGTTAAATGTATTAAACAAACAATTCATATACAGGGTGTTCCAGTTTTTTGCAGCAGGACTTTAATAGTCGATAGAGCTTTCAAAATTAAGACAAGAAGTTCATATAAACATAGGTTGCCAAACGCTTAGTTTTGGAGATACAGGGTTTCAAAGTTTTAATTTTTTTTCAGTTCTTTTAATTTATCTTCAAAACTGTTTAAAATAATAAATCCAAATTTAGTACACATATTACACTTCTTAAACTCAATATTAAGAGTAGTTTAACGTTTATCAATATTTACAGGGTAGTACATTTTCTGGGGTGGTACACCCTTTATCCACCCCGAACTTTTTCATGCGACGCCTCTAACTCTTAAATTTAGATTGCACATTTGATTTAGGAACTTTTTGTCTTCTGCTTTTTTTTCGAAAAATGCATAGGTTTTGAGATAAATTAGCTGCAATCCATGAACAGCTTCCAAATGGTAAGTAAAGAACGTCTGATGCTCCCGCAAAAAATAGTGTGCCATGAAAAGAACAATAAAAAAAAGAATCAAATTATGTCAAATCTCACGTTTTATTTTAAATACGACTTGTGCATAAGAAAGAATGTAATTTATTTACATATTTTATTGTGTTAATTTTCATTGCAAGAGTGATCTTTTAAAATGCCATTTTTGTTTTCTAATCAAGAAATAGCGGATATCCATTCTATTTATGGCTTTGTAAATGGAAGTTCAGCAGCAGCAGCCCGTGAATATAAGCGAAGATTTCCTTTCAGAAGAGCTCCGCATCCTTCAGTATTTGTAAGAGTTCATGAAAATCCACATGTAGTTCGCCCGAGACATTTCCAACAAGAATTTAGTGTGAACGTCTGGATAGGTATTTACAATAATCACCTTTTTGGGCCCTACTTTTTACCACCTCGGATGAATGCTGCGGCTTTCTTGGAATTCTTAGAGAATGAACATGGGAATATGTGAGAACATATTCCCTTAAATTTACGAAGAACGGCTTGGTTCCAGCTTGATGATTGTCCAGCTCATTATAGCAGTATCGTTACAAACTGGCTGGACAACCATTATCCAGGAAGATGGATCGTTCGTGCAGGCCCAGTTCCCTGGCAGCCAAGGCCTCCAGTCAGATTTTTTTGTGTGTGGGTATTTAAAAGAAAGGGTGTATGCAACTACTGTAACAACACGAGATGAACTCATTAATAGGATTAGGGATGCATGTAATGAAATAAGACAATTTTTAGTTAATATTCCACGTGTGAATTATGTATTCAACAAAATGGTTCACATTTTGAACAGTTTCTTTAAATTTATTTATTATTACGATAGCGTTTTTGTTTTGTTGTTATAGGTTAAGTTTATTTGTTTAATTTATTTATTTCGTTTTTGTTAAAATCTTAAATAGAAATTTTTTCCAATAAATAAGTATTTTTTTAATATTTATTTTGTTGTTTTACTTTTATTTTCCTTTATTTAATTCAACTGAAACGTTAGGAAAAAATCAATGGCGTACTACTTTTTATTAAGAGAAAAAAAACGTAAAAATTGACATAATTTGATACTTTTTTTTATTGTTCTTGGCATGGCACACTATTTTTTGCGGGAGCATCAGACGTTCTTTACTTACCATTTGGAAGCTGTTCATGGATTACAGCTAATTTATCTCAAAAACTGTGCATTTTTCGAAAAAAAGGCAGAAGACAAAAAAGTTCCTAAATCAAATGAGCAATTGAATTTTTTATTTTTAAGAGTTAGAGGCGTCGCATGAAAAAGTTCGGGGATAAAGGTGTACCACCCCAGAAAATGTACTACCCTATAGATATTGATAAACGTTAAACTACTCTTAATATTGAGTTTAAGAAGTGTAATATGTGTACTAAATTTGGATTTATTATTTTAAATAGTTTTGAAGATAAATTAAAAGAACTGAAAAAAAATTGAAACTTTGAAACTCTGTATCTCCAAAACTAAGCGTTTGGCAACCTATGTTTATATGAACTTTTTGTCTTAATCTTGAAAGCTCTATCGACTATTAAAGTCCTGCTACAAAAAACTGGAACACCCTGTATATATATATATATATATATATATATATATATATATATATATATATATATATATATATATACACATATTTATATCGTGGTATAGAAAAAAAACAGGAATTGCAATTACAATAATAAGCTTTCCTGAAAATTTCCTCCTTTTTACGACTTCCGTAGTGAAAGCCCCACTTCATTTCACATCTACAATATTTTCGCGTTACCAACCGTCTTCGAGATCACCATCGGGGCCGTCTTGCTCAGTGATTGGTTCACTACGGTTCAAACACGATTCGCACATCTACCGCACATTGAAGTGCAAGACAGATCACTTCGCCATATGTTGAGTCATCGTACCTAGGCCATCATGTAAGTCACTGCAGCAGTAAAATTTCCTAGCGGTGGTGGAATTAATTGGAACTAACATATACACGGCAGTTTGGGGTTGTGTCAGGGCAACGATGAGTACTAGTAGATCGGAGTCGGCGCCTACGACGACAGCTACTCGTTTTGGTTCAGCTTGAGTTCTCGCCGTTTAAATAATCAAGACATCCGCGTCGCTTGAGGCCTGAAAAATAGGGAACTGTGCTTTCTTGTATTCTAACGAAATAAGGTTAAAGAAACTTCTCTTGTTCTCACACTGTGTTTGGAACAGTCACAGCATTCGACGAAGTTACTTCAACCCTCGCAGTTGACTTTCCTGCAGCTCGCCTCTTATGTACTGCGTCTTTCGTACTTTGGTTCATACCCGTCGAAAACTACGGCGACATTTCTTCCGTAATTACGAAGAACATAGTTCAAGTGGGCTTTGCATACGTCACCGTACGTTGCGGGGCGAGGCCAATGCACACGATGTAAGAGATCTCCACCGTCGAGAACAAAGTTGGATTTTCAGGCAATTCATTGCTGATCTTACACATATTTTCTAGAAAATAAAACTTTATTACTTACCGCTAAACAGTTTCACAAATCGTAGTGTTGAGTTAATGAACACGTAAATCTTCACTTGCTAACAATATATTACACTCCTGTGAAAGGTTTGCACTTCATAAAACACATTAAATACAACAGAGACAACTCTCAGATCGTGCAGAAATACGCAGACAGAACACTCTGAGATCGCTGTTGACAGACAAGCGCCAACTTGTCGTGCAACTCGCCAGCCAGAAGCTCCGGCCGGTGCGGCTAGACAACAGTCGGAATGCTCGTCTTCCAATAATTATATTTAAATCGTATTAACTTCAAATATCTATTTATTAATAAGAAAACTTGTTTTTTTTTCTAAAACATTAGCTTGACGTTTTTATAGAACAAAATGTAGCACCTCAAAAAAAAATTTGTTTTCAAAAAATAATTTTTTTTTATTTTTATGAAATCTGACTTTTATTGTAATTCTATGGTTCTAACTGGTTCTCCTGCAAGAAACACGCATTTTAGTACTAACGGGGTGTTTTTTATGATCGTCCGTTCTCGAGAAATGCCATTTCTTTAACAATCAAGATGCGGCCATTTTTTCAAAATTTAAGGAGGTTACCCATGTCAGATTTTTGGCGATTTTTCTGGGGGAGTACAGGAGGATCTAAGGAACATATTCCAGGATAAATCAGCTTTCTAACAATTTTTTCAGCCTCGGGTCAAAATTAGGTCTGATATGCCTGCCTATACTAAAAGTCATACCCGCTAAGCAATGGGAAACATACTACAAAAATCTTTTAACAAAAACACAAACAACAGGTAAAATAACACATGGATGTATTAACATACAAGGAGATCCCATAGA